>VMDO01021431.1:0-35403 GCA_007922755.1 Pedetes capensis | reverse complement strand
GCATTGCCTGCATAAATGGCTACGTGACAGATGTGACCATAGCAGGAAGCTCTGCTACCTGTGGAATGAGGAAACAACACATCAGAGGCTCTGCTGAACTTTGTTGTCTCTTTAGTTACTATATTAACATGAGTATAGATCTGAACTTTGTTCCTTGATTGTATCTTTAGGATTAATCTGTTACTGGAAAGCTAACTAAACTGATTGTAAACCTTATGACTGTTACAAAGTCCATTGCACTGCAGTTACCTTTGTGAGCTATTTTTAGTATCTCCTTGAGTTACTATATAAGCATGAGTATAGAGAATAAAGTGGAGCTCAAGACCATCAGTATTGGCCTCTTCGTCTTCTTCATCCTCGGCTCCCCTTCTCCCGGCTGGGCCCCAACAATCAAAAGTCCAAGTGTCCAATCAAAAAATGGGCAAATGAATTGAACAGTTGTTGTTGTTAGGTGCCATTACGTTATGTCCAACTCATAGTGACTTTTATAGGGTTTTCAATGGCTGATTGTTTTGGGATTGCCTCGGGAGTGGATTGCCACATCCTTCTCCCATTTTTGCAATGCTGGGAATCAAACCCTGGACCTCAGATACTGCAAAGCAGTGCTCTACCAACTGAGCTAAATCCCATCCCTAATTGAAAAGAGTTCTCAAAGGAAGAAATACAAATGGCCAACACTCATGAAAAAATGTTCAATATCCTTAGGCATCAGGGAAATGCAAATCAAAACTACATTGACATACCTTCTCACTCCAGTCAGAACAGATAGCATCAATAAAATAGACAACAAATGCTGTCTAGGATGGAGGGAGAATGGAACCCTAGTGGAGTGCTGATGGGAATACAGGTTGGTGCAGCCACTATGAAAGTCAGTATAGAGGTTAGTCAAAAAACTAAAAATAGATACCATATGGCCCAGCTATACACTGTTGGATATATACTCATAGGAATATAAGTTATCATACCATAGATACACCTACCCATCCATGTTTATTGTGGTGATGTTCACAATAGCCAAGATACAGAATCAACCTAGGTATTTATCAACAGATGAGCGGATAAGGAAAATGTTATATATACACCCCATGGAGTTTCATTTAGGCATAAAGAAGAATAAAATGGTAACATTTGTTGGAAAATGGATGGCACTAGAGATCATTATTTTAAGCAAAATAAGCCAGACCCAGAAAGATAAATATCACATGTTTTCTCCCATATGTGGATATTGTTTTTCTTAGGTACCATCGAGTTTGGTTCGATTCATAGAAACCCTATGTATATCAGAATGAAACACAACCCAACACTGTATCATGCCCAGCAATATGTCAATGCTTCTCTGCTATTCATAGGGTATTCGATGGCTGACTGTTTCAGCAATGGCGTACTGGGTCTCCCTAGGCTACCTCACCCAGTATCTCAGGTAGTTTCCTCTCCAAGGACTAATGAGGACCAATACTGCTTAGATTCTGTTATGGGATAGGATTAGATGCCAGGGAAGTATGGCTGGAGATATACATATGTTGTTGTTTTTGTTAGGTGCCATTGAGTCTGCTTCAACTCATAGTGACCCTATGTACAACAAAACAAAACATTCCCCAATTCTGTGCCAGGTCCATGATCTTTTCGATGTTTAAGCCCATTGTTGCAGATACTATGTCAATCCATCTGGTTGTGAGTCTTCCTTTTTTTCACTGACCTGTCACTCTTCCAAACATGATGTCCTTTTCCAGGGATTGGTCCCTCCTTACAACATAGCCAAATGTAACACACAGTCTAGCCATCTTTGCTTCCAAGGAGCACTGTGATTGCGTTTCTTCTAGGACAAATCTGTTGGTTCTTTTGGCAGTTCATGGTATATTCAATTTTTGTCTTCAGCACAATTCAAAAGCATCAATTATTCTCCTGTCTTCCTTTTGCAATAGGTACTTTTCACAACCATATGATGTGACTGAAAACACCCTTGCATGAGTCAGGTGCACCTACATCTTCAATGTGACATCTTTACTTTGTAAAACTTTAAAGAAGTCTTTTGACACAGCTTCCCCCAATGCAATGCTTCTTTTGATGTTTTGACTGCTGCTTCCATGGGTGTTGAATATAGAACCAAGTAAAGTAAAATCTTGGGCAACCTCAAACTTTTCTCCATTTATCATGAAGTTGCATACTAACCTAGTTATAAAGATTTTTGTTTTGTTGATGTTGAAGCTCAGTCCATACTGAAGGCTGTGTTCTTTGATATTCTTCAGTAAATGTTTCAAATCCTCTTAACTTTCAGCAAGCAGAGTTGTGACATTTGCATAATGCAGGTTGTTAATGAGTCTTCCCCCAATCCTGATGACACATTCTTCTTCATAAATTCCAGCTTCTCAGATTATTTGCTCAGCATAGAGACTTAACAGGTATAGTGAAAGGATATGCCCATGATGCATACACGTTTCTTGACTTTAAACCAGGCAGTGTTTTCTTATCCTGCTCGAATGACTGACTTGTGATCTATGTACAGATTGCTCATGAGTACAATTGAGTCCTCTGGTATTCCCATTCTTTGCAGTGTTACCCATAATTTCTAATGATCCACATAGCCAAATGCCATTGCATAGTCAATAAAACATAGATGGACATCTTCCTGGTATTCTCTGCTTTTGGCTAATAGCCATCTGACCTCAGCAATGATTTCCATGATTCATGCCCTCTTCTGAATCTGGCTCAATTTTCTGTCATTTCCTTGTCTGTATAATGTGGCAGCTGCTTTTGAATGATCTTTAGCAAAATTTTGCTTATATGTGATATTAATGATATCATTCAATAATTTACACATTCAGATGTGCTTGTGAATAAGCACAAATATGGATCTCTTCCAGTCAGTTAGCCAAGTAGTTATTTTCCAAATCTCTTGGCATAAACAAGTGAGCACCTCCAGTGCTGCATTTTTTGTTGTTGTTGAAACATCTCTATTGGTATTCCATCAATTCCTGTAGTCTTGTGCTTTGCCATTCCTTCAAGGCAGCTTCCACTTCATCCTTCAGTACCATTGCTTCCTGATCCATAAATTCTTTTTGATATAATGACTGTGTATTCCTTCCATCTTCTTTTGATGTTTCCTGCATTATTTTTTATTTTTCCTATGGAATCTTTCACTATTTCCACTCCTTTAGTTCCTTAAGGTTGAGAAAAATTGAGTGCATTCTTCTCTTTTGCTTTTCTATCTCCAGCTCTTTGCTCATGTCATTATAAAATCTGACTTTTTCTTCTTGAGCTGCCCTTTGAAATCTTATGTTTACTTCCTTTACTTCATCATGTCTTCTGTTTACATTAAGTGCTAGATGTCAAGGACACCTTTCAGAGTCTCTTTTGACATGTAATTTGATCTTTTCTTTTTTTCCTGTCTTTATATTTTACAACTTTTTACTTTCCTTATGAATGATGTCTTTGATGTCATGACACAATTCATCTGGTCTTCTATCATTAGTGTCTAATGCATCAAACCTGGTCTTGAGGTGGTCTCTGAACTCAGGCGGGATATATTCAAGGTCATATCTTGGCTCTAGTGCACTTGTTCTAATTTTCTTAAGTTTCAGTTTGAACCTGTATATGAGCAGGTGATGGTCTCATCCACAATCACCACCTGGTCTTGTTCTCACTTTTGCTATTGAGGTTTTCTATCATCTATTTCCACAACTGTAGCAATTTTGCTCCTATATTCTCCATCTGGTGAATTCCATGTATATAGTCACCATTTATATTGGTGACAAATGTATTTGCATTGAAAAGGTCATTGGTCTGACAAAATTCTATCATACAATATCCAACATCATTTCTGTCAGCAAGGCAATATTTTCCAACTACAGAATCTTCTTCTTGGTTTTTAACTCTTGCATTCCACTTACCAGTAATTATCAGTATATCTTGATTGCATGTTCAGTCTATTTCAGATTGCAGAAGGTGGTGAAAATATTCTCTATCTTCATTTGTAGCCTTAGTGGTATACACATAAATTTGAATAATATTCATATTAACCGGTCTTCCTTGTTGTTGTTAGATGTCATCGAGTTGGGTCTGACTCATAAGAACCCTCATAGGGTTTTCAATAGCTATTTTTTGCCATGTCCTTTTCCCATTTTTGTGGTGCTGGGGATTGAATCCAGAACCTCAGAGTGTGCAGAGCAGCACTCTATCAACTGAGCTAAGCCCTAATCCAGCCTTCCTTTTAGGCATATATTATTCTATCACTGATAGCATCATACTTCAGGAGAGATCTTGAGATGTCTTTTTTGATGATTAATACACCTGCATTTCTCTTTAATCTGTCATTCCTGGCATAATACACCATATGATTATCTGATTCAAAATGGCCCATGCCAGTCCATTTTAGCTCTCAGATACCTAGAATGTCAATGTTTATGTGGTCCATTTCCCTTTTGATGATTTCTAATTTTCCTATATTCATACTTCATATATTCCATATTCCAATTATTAGTGGATGTTCATAGTTGTTTCTTCCTTTTGAGTCCTGCCATGTCAGCAAATGGAGGTCCTTGGTGCTTTTCTCCATTCTTGTCATTAAGGCAGACTCTACTTTGAGGAAGCAACTCTTCCACAGTTGTCTTTTGAGTGCCTTCCAACCTGGGGGGTTCATTTTCTTGCACTATTTCTGACAGTGTTTCTCTGCTATTCATAAGGTTTTCAATGGCTAATTGTTTTGGGATCAGGCTGCCAGGTCCTGTTCCCTAGTCTTTCTTAGTCTGGAAGTGCAGCTGAAACCTGTCCACCATGGGTGACCCTGCTAGTATCTATAATATCAGTAGCATAGCTTTCAGCATCATCGTAACACACAAGTCCCCACAGTATGGCAAACTGATAGATATATGAGGGATACACACACACACACACACACACACACACACACACCAATACACACACATACATATATACACATAAACAAGATCTTCAGGGAGAAGTGGGACCATTGGATTGGTGGGTAGGAAGTGAATTGGGAAAGAGGAGAATCATAACAGGGTAATGAGGGATATGAACACGAGCAATGTACAATGATATGCCTGCATGGAAATGTCCTAATGTAACCCATTCAGTCATACACTAACTAAAAATTACTAATAATAAATAAGTAAATAAAACAATCTAGTGATGAGACTCCCTCCAGAATGGGAAAACAATCTTTACCAGCTACACATCTGATTAATGCCTGCAGCCATAGCCCTGTGGTACCCAATCTTGTCAGATCTCAGAAGCTAAGCAGGGTCGGGCCTGGTTAGTACTTGGATGGGAGACCACCTGGGAACATCAGGTGCTGTAGGCTTGGGAGATGGACCTGGCAGCCCACTCCCAAAAATCAATCTGCCATTGAAAACCCTATGAACAGCAGAGAAGCACTGACAATAGTGTTTCATCTGTCCTATGTAGGGGCACCTAACAACAACAATAACAATATCTGATTAATATCCAGAATATATACAGAACTAAATAAACACCAAAAGATCAAATGATTCAGTCAATAAATGATCAAATGAACTAATCACTTTTCATAAAAAAAGTATGAATGGCCAATGAATACATGAAAAAATGTTCAACATTAACATCAAGAAAATGCAAATCAAAGCTACATTGAATCCTGTCTCACTCCAATCAGCATGACTGCCATTAGAAAAACAAAAAGCAATAAATGTAGGTGAGGATAGGAGAAACATTAATTCTTCTGGTGGGAATATAAATTACTCCAGTCACTACAGAAATCATTATGGAGGTTTCTAAAAGAATTAAAAATTGAACTACCATAGGATCCAGCTATGCCACTTCTGGGTATATACCCAAAAGAATCAAAGCCAGCTTACAATAGAGACACCTGCACACCTGTGTTTACTGTGGCATGATTCACAATAGACTGGTTATGGAATCAGACTAGGTGTCCATAAACATGTGAGTGGATAAAGAAAATGCAGAATGTATACACAACGATGTATTCAGTCTTAAAGAAAATAATGTACTTCATAGGAAATTAGATGGAACTGGAGATCATAGTGTCAAACAAAATTGTCAGTCTCACAATGACTGGTATCACTTTTTTTTCTCATATGTAGGATGTCAGGGGAAAGGAAAGGACAGGAAAATAAGAGGAAGATAATTAGGGATGTGAAAGCAGAAAATCAGAAAGAGAAAGGAGATAAGAAAGGGTAATAAAAGGGGCTAATATGATCAAAGTAAATTATATGTGTGCATGGAAATGTCATAATGAAATGCAATACTGTGTACAATCAATATAAGTTTTAAAAATAACTTACTATGTGAGCCAATTGAGGATACTTCCAATAGAGTCCCATCAAATCTCAAATAATGATGACTTCCTGTAATGCCATTGCTCAGCACCAGCTGACAAGAAGAGGGAAAAAAAGCACCTGGTGTTTTGTAAGAATTGTCATTTACATGACATTTTACAGTTTACTTCGTTGGAAACAGCTGTTTCATCGATTCATTTCAATGTTCATTAACTTGATATGTACGATTATGGTGTACTATCTACATGATGCCGAACAACTAGATGATTTAATCAAATTCAGTCCAACAAGTAAACAATTTACTTTAAAAAAGAAATTAGTTCATTTTGTTTGGTTGGTTCACATTTTAAATTTATATTTTCAAGCATCAAATCTATTAAACTAACAGGGAAATCAGCTATCACTACTCCTATCCTTTCCACTCAAGCCAATGTGAACCATGCTGTAACAAAAACAAAAATTCCAGATTGCCTGCAGCCGTAGCCCTGTGGCATCCGATCCCGTCAGATTTTGGAAGCTAAGCAGGGTCAGGCCTGGTTAGTACTTGGATGGGAGACCGCCTGGGAACACCAGATACTGCAGGCTTGGGAGAAGGACCTGGCAACCCGCTCCCAATAATCAATCTGCCATTGAAAACCCTATGAACAGCAGAGAAGCACTGACAATAGTGTTTCGCCTGTTGTATGTAGGGTCGCTATGAGTCGGATACCGACTCGACGCCACCTAACAACAACAATCCTTTCCACTCAAGCCAATGTGAACCATGCTGTAACAAAAACAAAAATTCCAGATACAAATTCAAGATGTTAAACAATATCAGTACCAGTATTTACCTTCTTCAAATGTCTAAATGGATATTCCATATTGATAAGACATCTACATGGGAATGCTACATAGTGTAGATCAGAATGCCAAAGCCAATGATCACACAAAATCTACCAAAATAGAAAAAGGAGACTGTGATAGAGGTGGCTAGGCTGGACTCATCAAGGCATGATGTGCTATGACTCTGCCCTCTCCCATTCTGGCATTGTACCCTCACAAAATCTCAAATGCCTCTCTAGCAAATTATTACAAACTCCCAGCATTCCTCTACTGCTTAAACATAGGAAGTGATTAAAAAGATCTTATAATAGTTATCTACGCCAGGCGTCCTCAACCCCCAGGCTACAGATTGGTACCATCTGTATTTCTATCTGTATTTACAGCCACTCCCCATGAGTATCTCTTCCTGTCACATCAGCATCCCTTATCCCCCACCTCCAGCCCACCCATGGAAAAATCATCTTCCATGGAAGCAGTCCCTGGTGTCAAATAGGTTGGGGATCACTGATCTATGCCATCACTTGGGGTCCAGGGATCATTTGTCTTAACCTATTTCCTGCTTGGAGGGAAGGAATAGGGAATCACATTGTTGCTATTGTTGTTATGTGCCATGGAGTTGGTATCTGACTCATAGAGACCCTGCATACAACAGGCAAAACACTATTGTCAGTGCTTCTTTGCCATTCATAGGGTTTTCAATGGCAGGGAATCACCTAGCAGGAAATATATAAACAGGCTCTGAGACTCAAGACCAGTTGTTTAGATACCACATGAGAATTCTATCACTGACAACCAAATTATGGAATATTAATAAATTGAGTATGTAACTGAAACTCACATGAGGATCCACCTAATTTATTTTCCAGTGGTGACCATCAGAAGTCATATTGGGCAATGGGAAATCATTAAACATGCAACCTCCACAGCCACAGCCTAAAGTTCCCTGTCATTTGGAGGAGGCACCTTATAGAAATGAGGCACCTCCATTTACAGATGGAAACTTCTGCTCTGGCCATAGAAAGCAAGTCATTTTCCAATTTAGTCCACAAGTCACTTGAGTCATAGTACAGATTTGGAAGGCTGGATTCCAGGAGTGAATTTTACTGACCATTTCCCTTTCCTGAGCAGCAGTATCTCCCAGGGCCGCTTTGTTAGAGCACAGTAGATCACAGCTTGCTGTAGGTAAGGCCGCAGCCCAAGCTAAATGATTTCATTAGGCACATGCTGACTTAGCCCAGATTGTTCCCTTCAGGTCCTGGATCCTACATGGAATTGAATCATCTTCATCATAATTACCGGAAGCATCAGAAGCAACTGTTGCCTCCTCCCCATGACTCACACCAGATATCAGATAGCCCGCGGGTCCCATCATCTAATAATGACACGCTTCATTTCAGTGTGCCTGTGTGTGCATTCTTCTGCTTGAGCCAGGAGCCATTACCTGCCCACTTGCTGCTGAATGAGATAGGGAAAGTTTGATCTACAACACAGCATTGGGAAGACAAAGATAGTACTCCCACAGAACACAGCAGACTTACAAACACTAATTTCCACTGAGATATGAATGATGGACTACTGCTGGGAGAGCTGCCCATCAGTTATTTATTCCCACTACGAGCTAGGCAATGGACTGAGCACTTTGTCAACATAATTTCACTTCATCTTCCAAAAGCATCCCTGAGATTAAAAAGTCATATTACCATCTACCAGGACAAAAGCAAAGATAAAACACATCTTCTGTGTGCAAAGACTAAGAAAATAAGAAAGAAGGAGCAGACACAGCACCATTGATTCAGAAATTCTAGACATGGAGAGGATCATTGCAGATCATCCATACATGTGTGCTCACCTACTATGTGGTAAGCCCCATACTAGATACTGAGGATGCAATGGAAGAGAATGGCATTGGCTTTATGCTGTATGATCTAAAAAGAGGTAACTTTCAGACAGTGTTTAAGGGAGGGGGGGACATAGGTACAGAGGACTAAGGACGTGAGAGACTAGAAGGCACTGCAGTGTCTCCATGAGAATGTTTCAGTATAAAGATTGAAGTTTACTCCGAGAAGCTAGGCAAAGAGATCAATAAGGAAAACAAAGAAAGGTAGGGGAGCTGAAGCTCAACAGCTGTTTGTCTCCACACCCATGTTGAAAGAATCAAGAACGCTTAGTCCTTCAAAAATGTATTCCCATATGATGCTTGTAGAATACCAGATACCAATTACTCTGAATGATGCTTAATATTTTGGGGGGCAAAAACAACTTGAAAATCTGAGAAATAATATGTAATTTCCAGTGAATATGCATATACAGTTGTGTACTTTCACACAAAAATTTCCTTAAATTCTTTGATGTCTGCCCATGTTCTAAGATCTCCAGGAAAGGGGAATTGAGGTGGGACAAAAAGATGATCTTTAACCAGCTCTCAAAGAATTTAAAAATAGCCAAATTATCTGAAGATATGAAGATACATGAGCCAATAGCCCTAAGAATCTTAATATTTAGGGGTACTAGTTACACAGGGAGGGCTGGGATTTATCTCAGTTGGTAGAGCACCACTCTGCAGCCTCTGAGGGCCCAGGTTCGATTCCCAGCACCACAAAAATGGGAGAAGGACATGGCAATCCACTCCCAAGGCAATCCAGAAACAGCCAACCATTGAAAACCCTATGAGGGTTGCTATGAGTCAGACATGACTCGATGGCACCTAATAACAAGTTAAAGAGGGTAGATGATTCAGGGAGTGTTGACCAGCACCTTACAGAAATAAAGGAGAGACACAAACATGACTCACTGACCAAGGAGGACAAAGAATTTCAGAACTGCCAATAAAAGGGGCAGCCTAAAGAGTTATCAGGAAGCAGTGCTTATTGGTGAATGAGCCCTACATGCTCTAAAACATGATTTGAGTCACTATGGAGGCAAAGATGTTGTTGTTGTTGTTGTTAGGTGCCGTCGAGTCGATATCTGACTCATAGCGACCCTCATAGGGTTTTCAATGGCTGAGTGCTTCGGAATTGCCTTGGGAGTGGACTGCCAGGCCCTTCTCCCATTTTTGTGGTGCTGGGAACTGAACTTGGGGCCTCAGAGACTGCAGCACAGCGCTCTACCCACTGAGCTAAATCCCAGCCCCGCAAAGAAGTATATCAGTTCTTATTTATAAACATCCAGGAAAAGGTTAAATTGGAAAACTCTTTTATTATTCTCTCCATGTTCTCTCTCCTGCAGCCATCCCACCCTAGCATCGGATCCCATCAGGTCTCAGAAGCTAAGCAGGGTTGGGCCTGGTCAATACTTGGATGGGAGAACTTCTTAGAACATCAGATGAGATAGGCTTGAGAGAAGGGCATGGCAGCCCACTCCCTCACCACCACCAAAAAAGAAAAACAATCTGCCATTAAAAACCCCTATATGAATAGCAGAGAAGCACTGACAATAATGACAGACATAGCACCATGTGGGGTAGTGTTTCATCTGTTGTACACAGGGTTGCTATGAGTAAGACCCAACTCAATGGCACCTGACAACAATGTTCTCCAGAGGAAATGTAGGAAGACCTAAAGGAACAGGAGTCTCAGAGCCTGGGATGTTGAATTAACTGTATGGGCCACTACAATGTAATCCCACCCTCGATTTCCCGCATGGGATGTGTTGTCTGGGAGTAAACACTACCACCAAAGCAAATTAGTCCTTATGACAGCTGGAATGAGATGACTGACCCAGTTTTAATGACAAGGAACTAATCCACCTAAGCTATATAGTTAGAAAATGACAGAGCTGGGCAAACCCAGGACTCCAGGCCTCCAGAACTTTTTTCACAATCAGCATACTCCATTGTCTCCCAGGCAAAGAGAATTCTAGGCAAGTGAAAAATTACATGGAAAAGGTGGGATAAGAATCATACTCGGAAAACATGTGCTGTCCTTGGTCCTGGCTTCCTCTATGGAATAGACATATCGGGGCATGCTTCGCGCACCAGTAATTGTCCTCTGCATTGCTGCAGAGCCGCCTCTGGCAATACAAATCATGCTAAAATGCTACCTTACCCAGATTACTTAGTTTATCCCAGCTGAATGTTCTTTCTTTTTCTTTACAATGAATGCTTATCATTAATTCAGAAATCCAATTAATGTTTGGATTTATTCATTAATTAGCTTGATGCATTGCACACATCATTCAGTGCTATACTCATAATGAAATCACAATATTTGACAGAAGGAGACAGTTTACACGTTTGGGCTAGACAGAAACTAATTTGAATCAAACCTGACAGTCTTGCATTAATGCCTCCAGCAAACAATGTTAATCTTATGTCCTATACTTTATTTGTACATGGTGATCAATGCTGACCACATATATTGTGATTGCATGAGCAGAGGCTGGAGCAGGATATGCCCTTTCGGAAGCTGCCTTTCACATTTGGTGATTGAAGCAGTAATGGCCTTGTCCAGTATTTGATGAGAAACATCCCCATCAAAAGGTGGGCCTCTGCCCAATGAGGTTCATGAAAAGTAACTTGCTTTATTTCTAAATAACAGGTTGAAGCAGTCATATTATCATGAGTCAGCCCAAAATAAAGAGAATAATTCTGATTTGGTCCAAGTTGCACTCATATTCAGGGCCTCATGTACCCAACTTCCTTTGCAGTTCTCGGAGCATGTGACACATTTCTGCATAATATCACCTGGCACAAATAGACTCAAACATACACTGAGTCATCAACAAAAGGGTACAATCAGGTGTCAGACAAAACAGTCTTAGGGAGACAGGGGTGTGACCAACAGTCATTTATACAGAAGTAATACTCGAAGGAGAGAGAAAAAAATAACATGAATTTCAGAATCAAATATAACTGGGTTCAAATATCTGTTCTGCACCCTTACTGGCTGTGGTATTTGGGAGAAAGTCACTTACTTTTGCTCTGTTATAAATGGGTGATAATATCTTCTCCTGATGGAGCATGTGAGGATTAGAAAGGACACGGGGTAAGCCCTCAATCATTCATTATGATGATGATTCCACAAGAAGCAATTAAGAAAGTGGCTGTAGAAAGAAAACATAAATTTGAGGTCTGAGGGATAAACCAGAAATGTAAAGCAAAGATCATAGGTCAATTAGTAAAAGAGTAATAAATTAATCACAATTGACAGAAATGAAGAGAATGCCAGATTCTTTTATTCAGTACTCACAAGGTGGTACAGTTTAAAGGAAGTCCATTGCCTTCTGAATCTCTCTCCAAGATATTACTTCAATGCATAGCCCTAATGGTAGCAATATAATCTTTCTCCTTCTCTTGAAAACAGAAACTCTATTTTACTGGATTCCAAAGAATGAAGAAACATAATGTCTCTATTCTCAGTTTTCCTATGAAGTTTCTGAGGACTTAGTCATAATTTTAGATGATGCCTATTCTACATGGATTAGATAATTTTAAAATCAATTTTGGATCAAACTTCTAGAACTTTGTGACCCTATAGCATAATTTTTAATTGTATCAAACACAAAGTGTTCTTTATTCTTCTTGCTTATATATTGCACAAGAACTGACCATAAGATACCTCCTATTCCAAAATAAACTTCATTTGTACCCGTCTATCCACAAACTGTAAATTACTTGATATCAAAACCAATATTTTTCCCTGAGACTTAACTTGCATCCTGAAACAAAATAAGTATGTAATAATGTGATTACCAATACATTAGTGGAGTCAATTAACCAACACATAGCAATGTTGTGATCGTCACAATGTATTTCCTGGTTTACTTTTCAAGCTAAATATCTAAAATCATCTTGGGAAAAAGATGCTTCTCAGATTTAAAAACATGACTATGAGAATGTTAGCACCATAGTCACAACCATCAAGTCGAGAACTAAAATTCTGCTTACAAGGAGATAAAAACTATAATCTATATAAGCAAAGTTCTACAATAAGTATGCAATGGAACAGTTCAGATGAATTATACAGAAATATCTGAATAATCTAACATTTCTTTCTAAACTTTTTGCATTTTCTTTTACTTGCCCCACTAGTGAGTAACAACTCAATATCCAGTTGATTTGTATAACTCCAACCTGCTATGCCGGTCGTGGTGGTGCACACAGGTGAACAAGGAGGCTGAGGCAAGAGGATCACAAGTTTGAGGCCAGCTTGGGCTACACATTTTGGGCTGGGATTTAGCTCAGTTGGTAGAGTGCTGCGCTACAGTTTCTGAGGTCCCAAGTTCTATTCCCAGCACCACAAAAATGGGAGAAGGACCTGGCAATCCACTCCCAAGGCAATCCCGAAACAGTCAGCCATTGAAAACCCTATGAGGGTCACTATGAGTCAGATACCAACTCGACGGCACCAAGTTAAACAACAACAACCTGCTATAATCCTTCATCATGCATTAACCAAAACCAATCACCTTGCAATCATATGCCAATTTACAGTAAGCTAACAAAAATAATAGCCTTTGTTTTGTGGGTAAATACTACATTAATTCATAATCTGACGTGGATTACCATGTTTTCACTTCAGATCTACCCTCTGAAAGAGCACTACTGCTCTCTCCAATTTATAAATGAAGAAATTGAACCACAATGAGTCTATATCACTTATCACACAGGCAAGAATAGGCAGATGGCTCAGCCCAAGTCCACACTTTCAATGGGGCTTCAGAGAAGGATTTAAAGAGCATGCCTGAATGACAATGGGCTGGTGACCATCTTCATTTATTTTGTAGAAATTCTGTCAGCTCTGTCATTTGACATAATTTCATAATTAATGATCTATCTTGGGATTTGAATATACTATTGTAATGCCTATTAGTTACAAGCAAAGAAGTGATGCATTTTAATATAAAGCTATAGCACATCACTAGGTATTATTGCATTTATCTATGAATACCATAAGGAACCAAATTTAATAATTTTAAAAATTCTCAGAAAGGTTACAATGAAAACACTGGAGAGGAACACAAAATATGTAAATCTCAAGACTTTGCTGTTCAGATACTCTGTTACACAATCAGAGAAAAACATACTTAAAATGGAAAGAAAATTATGATTTGTATCTAGTCAATCTATTTTTTATGTTTATGAGCTTCATTGCTACTCAGATGGGCAGTCACAGTTCCAAATCTTAAGGTGATAATCCTTGATCTTAAAGTTTTGTGACTCTAAGAATGGTGATGTATGGACCTGGTTGCAAGAATACCACCTTTTTTAGAAAGGTGATACTTTTGGTGCAATGAATATCACCTGTATGTTTATTTCTTGTCTGTGAGGACTCGTTCTTGATCTATCAAGACTCTGAAACAGTTCCTCAGACACAGTCTAACACCTACAACTAAGTAAAGAAAACTGGAGCTCTTGGGATTGAACCTGAAAACAATGTTGTTTGTTGTTAGGTGTCATTGAGTTGGGACCAACTCATAGTGACCCTACATACTTATTCATAGGGCTTTTGATGGCTGATTGTTGCAGGATTGCTTTGGGAGTGGGCTGCCACGTCCTTCTCCCATATTTTTGCAGTGCTGGTACTGAACCCAGGGCCTCAGAAAGCACAGAGCAGCACTCTACCAACTGAGAATAATTTACCCAAACTAAAAATTCAGTTTCCAATGTGATGAATGTGGCAGAATGAAAGAAAGAATGAATAAAGATCAAATCATTTACACAGAAAAAAAATACTTCCCTATATTATCATCTCCAGAGGAAAAAAATTCCCTTTATCCAAACCTGCCCTTCATTTTTCAAATTTTCATAATTAACATGAAAAAGTAATAGAGAAAACAACCAAGAAATCTCTAAATATAAATTAACCCTAATTTCTGTCCCTAATTTAGAAGTTTCATGTCTGGCTTAAACTAGTTCACAGTATAAAACACTTAGAACAAAAATTTCTTACTCATTTAAGATAAGTACCCATACATATCATACTGTCAATTAGTCCATCACTTTCTGCTTCCCTGATCTTGTATACCCTGCTCCCTGACCTCCTGACACATTGCTCCCATTCCTTAGATGATTCCTTAGGTTTCATTTGCTTTCTTTGATTGCTTGTCTACCTATAAGGATAAGATATACCAAAATTAAAAGCCTGAGCAAGCAAGTAAAAGGGATGAAGATATCCAGTGTCAAAGTCAACCCAGAAGGTAATCAATGAATTTTGTGATGTCAAATTCATTAGTTAGACATCAAAAGGTCAGATGTCATAAGTTCTGTAGAGCATATAAAAGGATTGAAAGGCTAAACCAGAGCAAGTGAGGCAACAAAAAATAGTAATCCAAGGAGAATCTGGCAAAACAAAAATTTTGGCAGATGGTGTTTAATTAATAACAATAATAACCGTAATGTTTAGTATTTACTAACTGCCAGTCACTATTAAGCATTTCACATAGTTAGATGATTTAATCCCTTCATTAGCTCTATGAGAGAGGAATTATTATAATTTTACAAATGAATAAAATAAAACTCACAGCTATGAAGACACTTGTCCAATATCACACAGCTATGAAATGAGAAAGAAATCAAACCCGGTTCTGTCAAGCTTGAAATCCTAGTAACAACATACAAAATATTTTCCTTACATTCCTTACCATCAAGTATAAGTATTTTCTTTTAAATAATATCAATGGAGCTGGGCACAGTGCTGCACATCTGTAATCCTGGCAAGGTGGGAGGCTGAGGCAGCAGGATCACGAGTTTGAGGCCAAAGGCAGGTGCATAACTTCACAAGACCCTGTCTCAAAAAATAAATAAATAAAACTGGGTTGGGGGTGCAGCTCAGTGGTAGAGCACTGCAAAGTATGCATGAGGCCCTGGGTTCAACCCCCAAGTGCAACAAAGCAATAAAGAATGAACAAACAAACATCCATCAATTTTTCAGACAGTGTCACTACCTATATTAAAGGTTCAAAACTTTTCAACTTAGAGGGACACTTTGTTCAGCCTGGTCCCATTAGCAATTGTCTATTGTTTTGTTGTTATTTGTTAGTTTTGCTTTCAGTTTTTTGTTCATAGGCTAAGCACAAATCTATATCCACATTAACTACTGCTATCAGCTCAGTACAATGGATCCTTCCACTCTCTATTTCCTGGCTCCCTTCAGAATCTTTATATACACAATGGAATACTACTCAGCAATCAAGAAAAATGAAATAAGGTCATTCATAGCAAAATGGATAGAATTAGAGAAAATTATTTTAAGTAAACAAACATGAGCTCAGAAAGAGAAACAACACATGTTCTCACTCCTATGAGGGAGCTGATTCAAAATTATAAGAAGGAAAAATCCTATTCAAATGTTGGATCATAATAAGGCGGGGGGGGGGAGAAAAGAATGGTGTCAATATAAATGGTCCAGAAAATGCATGTAATTGTTCTAACAAGATAAAAAACAAAGACCACTACAGGAAAAGTTTCTATCTTACACAGAACTGGAACCCAAGGACATATAGAAAAATATTACTAAGTGAAAGATAGAGAAGACTTAGATGGGAAACTTAGATGGGAGGGGTGGGAGGGGGGAAGCATAGGGGAGGGTAAGGGGTAACCTATATGAATAATGTTTATCAAAATGCATATATGGAAATGCCACAATGAAAAGCATGTCAAGATGAATCACATTAAGATGTACATTAAAAATTTCTAATAAAAAAAAGAATCTTTTCAATGTGTTATTTCTGGATCAGTCACTATGACAGTATATAAAGACTTAGAGCATTTGCCAGCTGCCTGCCAGATGGCTAAACTCTAGTGAATGGCCACTGACCTGTGCGGTACTGAGGAGTAACTAAATACTTCTGTGTGTAATTCAAAACCCTAAAGAATTTCACTTCCACTTTGTGTAACTGGGATTCACAGTATCTCTAGGAAGTGCTAAAATCTCAATAACAATAAAAATAATGTATAACATTCACCAAGATTTCTGAATGATCACTATGTACCAAACATGGTTCCAAGCTCTTTAAATCCACATCATTTAATCTTTAAGTGATGAAGGAACATATTACTATTACCCATTTAAAACTGAAGAAACTAAATCACAGAAGTATTAAGTTACCCAATTCCACACAACTGGCAAATAGTAGAGCAGGTATTTGAACCTTGGCAATCTGATTTCATAGTTTCTGTTACCAGAAACACTTTCTGGTAAGGCAGAAGGCTAGGTTTCATTTGTTTCCATTTATTTGTACCCCAACAGAAACTCAAGAACCAAAGCATCAGGAAAATAAAAAAACCTGTCATAAAAGCCTCATTGATAATGGTTCACTCATGGACAGAAAGAAAATAATAGGAACAACTAGCTGATAGAGTTCCTGGTCTGTTCCACTTATATATATCCAGTTATGTAATCTCACAATAATCCTAAAATAATGTGAGATAGGTCTTGTGACAAATACCAATTAAAAGAGTAATAAATTCACATTTCAAGTTAAATATGTTCTCAAGGACACAATTAGTAAAAGATAAAGACTGCATCAGGTGACTACTAAAGTAATGCTGCATTGCATACCACAGCAAAACTTATTACCCTAAAACAATCATCATTAATTTAGCTCACATTATTCAGATCAACACTTCACCTTAGTTTGACCAGGCAGTTCCTGTGTTCTTCTTGGGATGCCTCATGCATCTGAGGTCAGCCGTGAGTCAGGTAGGCAGTTTTGTTGATCCTGACTGGACCCTATCATTTCTGAGGCTCAGTTGAAATCACTGAGCTGACTTGGCTCTCCTTAACTTGGCAAAGACAGGATACTTACAGAATACATAGATATATGCAAGACCTTCTGAGGGCTATGCCTAGACTGGCACACCATGCTTCCACCACTTTCCATTGGTCAAAAAAAATCACAACACTTGCTCAAGGGATGAAAAACACATGTGAAGGCCTACAAAACCATATTGCAAAGAATGCAGCTCTACAAAAGCAAGAACATCTACAAGAATATTGTAATCATCTACCACAAAGGCAGAATTCCTGTCTATTTCTGACTAGCTCCAGAATCCTTATCACTATACAAAACTACCTCCAATTCAAAATACAACTTTGCATATCCTTAAATGGCACATTCAGGAAGTACAGTTATGTATCATTTCTGTCCACACTTCAATATTTCAGTCCATTTCCTTGTTGAATGTTTTCTGAGAAATACTTGAATTATTTTTTATTATTTTGATTGTACATATTAATGGTGTTCAGAGTGATAATTCACTTTGTAGATATATTGTACAATCATCAAATCAGTTTTGTTGGAGCTTGCATTACCTCAAACTTTATACAAAAATTATTTGATTAAAATGTAGGGGTAATTGTACATATTAATAAGCTATATTTTAACTGCATATTGTTGTTGTTGTTAGGTGCCGTCGAGTCGGTATCCAACTCATAGTGACCCTCATAGGGTTTTCAATGGCTAACTGTTTCGGGATTGCCTCAGGTCCTTCTCCCATTTTTGTTGTGCTGGGAATAGAACTCGGGACCTCAGAGACTGCAGCACAGCACTCTACCAACTGAGCTAAATCCCAGCCCAACTGCATATAGTACAGTGAAATTACTAAAGTGATTTTCATAAAATTATAGCCTATATTTTGTACTAGTTTCCTGTATCTTTACCTCATACGTTGCTCTTATCTTTCCTATCTTTGCTTCTCCAAAGGGAAGATCTTTCCCCACCTCCAGCTCTTTCAAGGCTTTTTGTCTTTTATTTACTGAAGTTTGAATATGATATGCTGGTAGTATCCTTTATTTGTCAGTGTCCTACTTAGTATTCTCTGAGCTTCCTGGATCTACACTTTAGTGTCTCACACTAATATGGGAAAATTCTCAAACATTCTCAATCAAATATTTCTTCTGTTCCTTTCTCTCTTCTTTTTCTCCTTCTTCCTATCTTCCCATTACAAGTATGTTACATCTTTTGTCATTGTCCCACCATTCTTAGATACCATGTTTTTCTCTAGTCATTTTTCTCTGTGCTTTTCAGTTGCAGAAGTTTCTATTGACATATGTTAAATTTCAAAGATTCTTTCCTCAGCCTTGTCAAGTCTACTAGTGAGCCTATCATTTTTTTAATTTTGATCTCTAACATTTCTTCTTGATTCTTACAGTTTCTATCTCTTTGCTGACATTATCCACATTTTCTTGCATGTTTTCTACTTTTTCCATTAGAGCCCTCAGCACAGTATTCACAGTTGTTTTAAAATCTAGTCTGATAATTCCAACATTCCATTTTACATCTGAGTCTGGTTGTTACTTTCTCTGTCTCTTGAAACTGTGTGTTTTCCCTTTTAGCATGCTTAAATTTTATTGATGTTGAAAGCTGAAGATAATATATGAGGTTTAAAAAGTCCAGTAAATAGGTCTTTGGTGGTGTGGTAGTGAGAGGTGTGAGGAGAGGAAGTGTTCTGTAGTGCTATGATTGGGCCTCAGTCCATTATTGAGCCTTACCCTTCAGGCTGTGAATTTCATAAGTGCTTCTCATTCTCTCTAACATACTCACCTTAGGTGGAATGAGATGGCAAGGGGACTGGAGTTATTTCCCTTCCTTCAGCTCAAGCTCTAATTGGTTGTTTCTGGCAAAATACCTTCTCTTGATGGTAGACCTTATTAAGAATAGAATACCCTGCATTTTTCAAAATGGTTCTTTTCCCTCTCCCTTTTCCAGTCAGGTGGAGATCTTTGTCTAACATTCACTGGGCAATCCTAGTTCAGCTCCTAGAGGCAAAATTTATGGAAGCATGGACTCCCCCTCTGATGTGGCCCTTGGAAGTTCTTAACTCTCAGATTGGTCTATATTAAGCCTCTAGCAATTCATCAATTACAGTTTAGGTTTTTCTAGCCTAGTACCACTTCATGAAGAGGTTTCTGCTCTAGTAAGTCATGATAATGCATATTTATCTGTCTCTCTTTTAGGGGCAATGGCTTTCCCTGTGACATTCTCTGACAGATCTAAAAAGAGTTGCTGACTTTTCAGGTTGTCCTGCTTTTTCCTCATTGGTAGGATGGAGTGACAATACCTTTACATACCAGACTGAAGACAAGATGCCCTGGAGTAAAAACTAGGAGTTATCTTTTCAACAAAAGTTTCTGCTATCTACAAGAACCCAGTGAGCTGGATTTATCTTTCAGTTAGCTTGATAGAGGACCCAAAGAAAAATGGAAAATGAGAGACAATGGATCCCTCAAAGGTGGAAGAATTCAAATGTGCAGCAGTGAACATGAAAGAATTTTCTATGAGCCATGCACATTTTCTGGAAAAATCACCTAACTCTGGAGAGGAAGTGAATAATGTGACTCAAGGCAACTTTTACTAATAAGGACTTATCCCAGGTCTTTATGGAGGTCAAAATAATAAATGAATTGGGAACCCAGAAAAACTACAGTTCCTTCAGGTATAAACAAAGGAGTTACAAAGATCTTATGGGATTTCTAGTTTCCTGCCCCTCTTTCAACTTTTGTGTATGCAAAGTACTGAGCTAAACATTTCATATTTGTGCTCATCATTTAACTTATGTTTCATATTCAGAATGAGCTATGAGAGACAATGTTCAAACTTTGTATATTAATCAATATTTGGGTTTTAACACAGTTAAATCATCCAATCTCCCTATGGATTTGAATGCCTCATCTTGCCATTCATTGCTAGAGCATCAGCCAGAACTATTTCCTCAGCACTGATTAAAATTAAAACAGCATGCTAATTTTGTTTGTTTCATTCCCATTTTACTTATTACTATTATCATCATCATCATCATCATCATCATTATTATTATTATTTATGGCTTCACTCAAGAAATCTTCACAAGAGAAATCAGGATGTAATAAAACAATCTCTCAAAATTCAAATAATAAATCAACAATGAAGGAGATGTAAATATCAGCTGGCCAAGGAAATAGCATATTCTACATTGAAGTCTATCTTTCTCTTAAATTCATGCAAAACCTACTTTAACTGACAAATATCTTCATTCAGGGAAAACAACTTTCTTTTTTAGGTAACATTCTTATTCCTGGAAGAAAAAGAAAGGTAAATTCTGAAGCAAAGGATATCCTGATGAAATAGTTTGGAAAAAAATATGACATTTTCTGTTCTTGTTTAATACCATAAAGGAATAAATACGGGTGACAAGAAACCAAGTAAAAGAAAAGATTTTTAGAATAATAGCATGTGAAATCAGAATAGTTCCTCAGAGATTAGCTCCTCCAACTTCTTTATTTTCCTGTTGAGATCTGACATCTCAGAAGTAAGTTTCATTGCCCAAAGTAACCCCGATAGTTAGTAGTAGAATTGAAGCTAAAACTAAAAATTTTAAACCTCAGCTCACTATCCCTAAATCTGCCTCTATTTGTCCATGAATTCTATCTCGTCTGTCAAGCTACCATATAATGACCTAATTCAAACCTCTATCAAAAAGATGATACAGGAATAGTAGGTAAATGAGTGCCTTTTAAGGGGAACCATGATAGAATTTAGGGTATGATGAACTTCAGTGGAAAAATATGTCCTTCTTGTCTTTACTAATCTATAAGTGAGATTAAGCAACCCCTCAATTACATTATAGGCAAAACCACAGAAGAACTAGTGGTTTCTAGAGCTTTATAACTACAGAAATCAGGTGTTTTCATATCCCTTTCAATTTTTGTACATTTTATAACATTATTTATGTCTATAATGATTTTGAAATTTTATCAGACCTGCTCCTAGATAATAATAATGTCTTCACAGAAAAATATCTACATTAGTATTTTATAAATGTGTTTCTCAGTATTTGGTCTTTAATTTCTTTAGTAACTATATAGAATTTAATTCATGGCAGGCTTTATACAGGCAATTGTATGGACCTATACAACACTCTCCCAATGTGTCTATCAGCTTGGTGTGCTGTGGGGGCTTGTGGCTGCTGTGCTACTGAAAACTATGCCATTGGTATTTCAGATACCAGCAGGGTCATCCATGGTGTATAGGTTGCAACTGAGCTTCCACATTAAGACAGACTAAGGAAAAGGATCCAACAGCCCACTCCCAAAACAGCCATTGAAAACCTTCTGAATAGTAAAGAAGGACTGTCAAACAGAGTGCTGGAAATTGAGCCCCCCAAACTAGAAAGCACTTGAGAAATGATTGGGGAAATTTTGCTTTCTCAATATAGAGTTGACTTTAATGATGGAAATGGAGTAAAACCCCTGGGACCTCTTATTGCTGATGTGGCATGGCTCAAAATGAGAAGAAACACAGTAGGCTGCAACAATGAGCTCAAACATAAAAAGACTGTATGCATGTCACAGTGTTGGGTAGTGTCTTATTCTGTACATAGGGTCACTATGAGTCAGACTTGACAGCACCTAATAACACCAACGTGCAACCCTCTCCCCCAAAGTTCTTCTATATTACAATGCACTCAAGAACACTTCTGGGTCTAGTTATAGCTCTCATTTAAAAGACGCCTGAGAGCCCCATGGCAGGGGAGAATACCTTAAAATGTATGCACAATTGGGGAATAGAAAAAGATGAGATCCATTGAGATAAAAATTTGACAAGTATTAAGAATTCTTGAATTCACTAGATTGAGAAACAAGGCTCACATGTTAGGTGGAAGGTAGGGCTAAGGACTCAAATGAAGACTGTTTTTGTAGACTGTTGCTCTACAACCTTCCCAGCAACAACTTCTTCCCTTCTTCCACCCTAGGAGACAGTGCATCAGTGAAATCAGAGAGTCCTTAAAGCCAAAGTGGTTCTTCTGTGGGACACTATCATGAAAAAGCTGGGTGAAATAGGGGGAAAAAAAGGGTTTCCCTATAATAAAGAAGACACTGATAGCAGTGTGCATGGAAACTCTGAGCAGCTGAGAGACGGGCAAGCCAAATGAGAGTAGAAACCAGGTGGACCATGGGCCACAATTTGCAGATTATCACTGAACAATTCTGCAGAAAGATTGTCACCAATTATCGCAGCTGACATCATGTGTCACATACATGGAGTGTACTGGTTAAGAACTCTGGTGCTGCTCCAGATGGTCCAGGTTTGAATTCATCCAGCCTCTTCCAAGATGTAGGATCCTAGGCAAGTTACTTCACCTCCCCATGTTTCAGTCTCCTTGTCCATAAAACATTAATCATAACTCTTCCTACCTTGTAGGGTTTTGTGAGAACAAAAAATGAATTAACTTGAGGAAAATGCATGTAATAGTATCTGGTACATTGTAAACATTTCATAACTGTTTTATAATAGAGATATCAATCATTCTGATCACTATTTTGGAGACGACATTTACAAGAACCCGTTCTATAGATAAGATAGAAAGTATTTGACATCTTTGAGGACCTTTGTTTGAACGATAAAACTGACATGAATGAAATCCTTAGATGCTCCTAATTAAGGGTAAGTTTATGCTAATATGTATAAAGCTACAAGGTGTGAAAAATATGAATATTTTAACATTACATATAAAAACAACTATGTCATATATATGCATGCATGCATGTATGTATGTATGTATGTATGTGTGTGTGTGTAACTATGCTCTCCAACCCATTGTGATACTTTTTCTGAAGGCATGCACTGCCATTGGCCTTAGAAACATGTTCACATTACAAATGTAAGACCCTTTAGAATCCTTCAGGATCTTTGAGACTTGTATTCTCTGGAAATAACTTGAATCCCTATTAGACAATTTGATGAGGCTTTTAGGCATTGAGGGTATCATTAGAAATGTAATATGGGTAATATAGTATTAATTCTATAGAATGTTTCTACTATTTTGGCAACTATAATCAAGAATAATGGCATTTATGATTTTTCAGTTAAAATAATTTTAAACTAAATAATTTAAGCTCAATATAAATAAATAAAAGAGTAATTGTTGTTCTGTATACTGTTTAAGTGAATTCCTTATTAACATCCATTTTAAAGACTATATTTTAGTATTCTAAGCCACATATTATATATTGATCATGATGCCTATGGGACATTACCTGTGTATGACCCATGTAACATAAATGTGAATGAAGAACACATTAATGAAAGGACTCTGCTATGAAATGCAATCTTTATAAAATTCACAAATACCCATGGTGTCCATATTATTTTTCATGTTCAATAGCTGCTGATACCCTGGCATATATGCTTTCTAATAATAATGTAGATATGTGTTTGCCTGAGGTATAATTAAAAGTGACTTTTTAATGTGCTAATCCTTCTTTGCTACAGGTGTTTTCTTGAGCATAGTGATCTGTGTCGGGTCATCACCTCTAGATTTTTATTCTAATCCCACACTGTCACATCACTTTGGTCACAATATTTCATAGGTTGGTTTCTCAGGAAATAATAGCTTACTTACTATACACCACAGGGACACACACATTCTTTTTCCAAGGAATTCTGACAGTGATTTCTGTTTGTCATCCATGCAAGAGTGACAGAAGCAATTGCTATACACTTCTCCATTAGCTATCCAGAGAGATCCAAGTGTTTACAAATGTCCAGGATTATAAATTTGATGCTGAATCTCCTTGGTTGCCTGATTGACTGAAAGATTAGTGGCTTTTATTCCTAAAACATTTGTGTAGTTAAGGCAAAATTAGTGTCCCTGGAGGTGTTATCACTCATACTGTGCAGTTTGGAAGGGTTCTCTAGTCTGTTCTATGGCACTGGATTCCCACAACTATCTTGTCCCTCTTCCATTAGCTGTAGCATGGCAGGCTGCTAAAGATGCCCACAAGTTGATGTTAATGTGCCCAGGCATCTAATCACTCAAAAACTCACTTGCCTTACCCATTCTATCCAGTTTGGGGTTCTGTTACACCTTTTTTTATACTCCAAAACACAAAATTCTAATCCCTAGTAAATAACAGTATTTAGATAATGTTTGGTATCCTCTGTGCCAACAGGTAAGAGCAGACAGAAACATGCAAGTTTGAATTTTGCAAGTTTGAGTAGATTTGGCTACAAATGGGAAGATATAAAATATTCTGCAACTACTTTGAGAAAACATTTACAAAGAACCAATTCTATAGGTGAGATAGAGGCTCCAATGAAAGTATTTGATATCTTTGAGGCCTTTATTTGAGTGATAAAACTAATATGAAACATCCGTTGTTGTTGTTGTTAGGTGCCATGGAGTCAGTCTCCAACTCATAGCAACCCTACGTACAGCAGGTGAAACACTATTGTTGGTGCTTCTCAGCTATTCATAGGGTTTTCAATGGCAGATTGATTTTTGGGAGTGGGTTGCATGGTCCTTCTCTCAAGCCTACAGTATCTGGTGTTCCCAGGTGGTCTCCCATCCAAATACTAACCAGGCCCAAACCTGCTTAGCCTCTGAGATCTAATGGGTTTGGATGGCACAGGGTTATGGCTGCAGGCAATGAAACATTTGTTGTTGTTGTTGTTAAGTGCTGTCGAGTCGGTAACTGACTCATAGCGACCCTCATAGGGTTTTCAATGGCTGACTGTTTCGGGATTGCCTTGGGAGTGGATTGCCAGGTCCTTCTCCCATTTTGCAGGGCTGGGAATCGAACTCGGGACCTCAGAGACTGCAGAGCAGCGCTCTACCAACTGAGCTAAATCCCAGCCCAATGAAACATTTAGATGCTCATAATTAAGGGTAAGTTTATACATAGGTGTACAGAGTAAAGAACAAACACAAGGTGTGACCAAAATATGGTGTGACCAAAAAAATTATTATAGTAAAAGACAAGTTACCATTTATCCCCTCAAAACATTCCCTCTCCCCTCAACTTCAGCTTTGAACACATTTATCCCTCGTTTTTGCCCCATTGTGAAGCAATTCTGGAAGTCCTTTTTCATGTCTTCAGTTTCATCCTCCATGGTGACAATGAGTCTGTATCACACATCACTTCTGCTGCAATTTCTGTCTAATAAAAACATTACACTGTGTCCTTATCCACTTTACTCACCAGAGCTGGCACTGTGCAGCTTCTGACTCTTCTCCAAAGTCAAAGTGACCATGAAAGATAAACATTTTGAATTGATTGAATTGATTCAGGACATGGAGAGAACCACAACAGGGCAACTAAAAACACCCCCAAAGAGGACTTCCAGAACTGCTTCAGAAAGTGGCAAGGACAATGGGATAAATATGCTTGAAGTCAGGGTGGGTGTTCTGAGGAAGATTAAAGACAATATATCGTACTGTGCCTACAGCCGTGCCACCCTGGCATCCAATCCCATCAGATCTCTGAAGCTTGGCAGGGTCAGGCCTGGTTAGTACTTGGGTAGAAGACCTCTTGGGAACACCAGGTGCTGTAGGCTTGGGAGAAGACCTGGAAACCCACTCCCAAAAATCAATCCACCATTGAAAACCCTATGAATAGCAGATTGAAGCACCAACAATAGTGTTTCGCCTGTTGTACATAGGGTTGCTGTGAGTTGGACACCAACTCAACAGCACCTAACAAGAACATCTTTTACTGTAATAAATTTTTTAAAAGTTAAACATTCACTGTATCTTCATCACACCTTTTGTGTCAGGTGAGTTGGTAGTAAGTCAAGGAGCATGATGAACACTAACATGATCTTGGATTGGACTCTTTTTTTTTTTTAAGTACTAGGCGTTTAACTCAGATTCCTCAATACATACTATGTAAGCATTCCACCACAGAGCTTCACATCAAGACCTTTTTAATCTTCATGTCAAGATCTCCCTAGGTTGCACAGGACGCCTCTGGCCTCAAAATCACCATCCTCTTGCCTTAGCCTCCCATGTTGCTGGGATTACAGAGTTGTACCAAAATACCTGGTTTGGATGGGACTTTTAAATGTAGCATTAAAGTTGTCTAAAATAAAATGTGGAAAATTAAAGAATTTTAATTCTTCCTTCACAATACACACACACACACACACACACACACACACACACACACACACACACACACACAGAGTACCTTAATTGACCTCATGCCACAGGTTTCCCTAATTGCATTTCTGGTCTTTTATAATCTGATCTATTAATGTCCTTTAATGTTCGTAACAGGTCTGGTAGTCTGGGAGTATTAGTATAAGCACATGTCTACTTTGCTATCTTTCTCAAGCGAGGGTTTCACCTATAAAAATATAACATTTCCTCTATACACACTCATCATTCCTGAAAGATAGCTTCAGCTGTGCTGTGATAACAAGCCTTTCGTATTGAAAGTATACTTCAATGCAAATAAATAGTAACAGCTACTAGTGAGGCCTATGATATTGTACATTCAATTTTCCTTTAAGGATTTCATCTGTGTATTTGAAGCACAAATATCTTTACTAGTCTCCTTCAATACCAAGTAATAAAAACACTCATCCGAGCTCTTACTATGTGTTTAGACCCAATAAATTAACTACCATTATTTATCACCCTTATTTCATGGATGAGAAAACTGAGGCTTTTAGAAGTGAAAGATACACTCCTATTAAACTCCAGAGCCAAGTGTTGGTGTTGGAACACACGCTGTCTAAATCCAATAGCTATTCTTAATTATTATTCAGCCTGCAGCCATAGCCCTGTGGCATCCGATCCTGTCAGATCTCGGAAACTAAGCAGGGCCGAGCCTGGTTAGTACTTGGATGGGAGACCACCTGGGAACACCAGGTGCTGTAGGCTTTGGAGAAAGACCTGGAAACGCACTCCCAAAAATCAATCCACCATTGAAAACCCTATGAATAGTAGAGAACCACTGACAAAGTGTTTTACTTGTTGTATCTAGGGTCTCTATGAGACGGATACCGACTCAATGGCACCTAACAACAACAACAATTATTATTCATCATCTGAGTGAGGCTCATGTCTTTAACATGCTGTTTTCATGAGGAAGGATTATCCCTAAATACTACCAAATTGTTTGAATACTCCTTATTTCTCCATACAAATATGTAGTGAATTACCTGACTGGTGGTGATAGTCATTGAGCTGTGTGCCCACAGTGATTGTATGTAAATCTAACAAAGATTTCAACATGCTGGACTTAACCTCTTTCTCCTTCACCTGGATCACTGGGAGGATGTGACCTGCATCAATATATCCAATCTTGCTTCAGGTGGAAAAATTCAGGGTAGGTCTCAGCAAACTAATTTGGCTCTCAAACTAAGATCCCTGAATTAATCACTACTGAAATCAATATAGTATTTTGGTTTTCTATTCTCCTTCTTCTTCTTTTTCTTGTTTTTATATTGATTGGGAGATCAATCCAAGAGATACATGCTGATCTGCAATCTATTGCTGTATAACAAACCACTATGGAATCTGGTAGCTTAAAATAAAAACAATCATGTTTTCATCTCACAAATTTACAATTGGGCAGAGTCTGACAGGGTGGGCTCATCACAACTCCATGAAGCATCAGCAGTCCAGCTGGTCTGGAGGATGCACATCTAAGATGGCTCTCTTGTGCAGCTGTCAAGTTGGTGGGAACTGTCAGCTGGGAGGCCACAGGGGGGTTGCTGGCCAGGGGCCACTCCCTGGGGCTGGCTGGACTTCTTCACAGCATGATGGCTGGGTTTTAAGAGCAAGTGTTCCAAGATACCCAGATGGAAGCTGCAAGAGTTCTTTTGAACCAGTCTTAGAAGTTCCAAAACATTCCTCTGCTACATTCTATGACCAAACCAATCTCTAACTAAATTCAAATTCAAGGAGAAGGGAATTATCATCTACCAATAGTAAGAAAAGCAAAACATTTTCCCTCATAGTTAATATTCCATATAGATGTTAGTGATTGAATTTCCTCTAAAAGTCCAATGGTTTAAAAGATAAAGCTATGTAAGAAGCAGAATATGAATCACACAACAAAGTGGAAATTATATTCCAGTTTGCCTGTTTTTCTGGAGATTTTAAGAACAGTATTAAAATGTAAAAGTTTATTTCCAAATTCAAATAATTTTCAGGTATATGGATAGTGACTAATCATGGAGGAATATAGCAACTAAGAAGAATGGAATGTTCCAATCTCTCATTAAACATAAATATAAAACTACTTTTCTATGATTAAGCCAAAGTATTTGTTGCCTGATTTCTAACATCTAAATTTTTCCTGAGTAAAACTGTAACCAGGATAATTTTTTAAAAATTATTTCTTATCTGCATTATGTTTTTCAATTCATTTACTGTTCTTTCCAAAATTCACTAAATGGAAGGAAAAAAACACATCCCAAAATTGAAAATGTCATTTTGGTTACCTAAATTGAAGAAGCTGAACCAGGTAATCACAAGATTTTCTGACTCCTGTTTTCTTACCATTTCAATTAACTCCAGCATAATTACCAAAAATTTTCACTAGACACAAGCTAAATTAGAAAGAATATGTCATACTCTCATGAAATGGATAGGTAGATGCTCTGTGCTGCTACAATCTGTTTTGTTATTAAAGACACTCATTACCATTGACTATCAAAAATTAGAGATGTATGTCAATGGCTTATAGTTCATAAAAAAGTTGAAGATCTATTGGGCTTTCTTTTAATAAATATGTGACAGATTCAAAGTGAGATCATTATCTCAAAGGTCTTTCCTGATGGGAGAAAGAAAAAAAAATGAGTGCGTATTCTGTAACTTCATAAAGTCCAGGAACACAAGAATTTGCCATGTGGAGTTTGTGTAGCCACTAGAGGAAGAATATCTAATATCAGCTATTTAATGGCAAAGGAAGTATTTTTTTCCCAAAGGGAAACCAGTAATCTCAGCCTGAGAGATGTAGCCATCTAGGAGACATTCCATGTGTCCTTTGCTCTCTAAAACTGGTAATAATCAAATGTCACAACTCGTTTCCCAATTTACTATTGTCTCAAATTTTTTATACAACATCCCAATTATCCTAACAACAAAGAAACAAAAATGTGTAACATCTTACTGCTTATTTCATTGAAAAAGACAAAATTAGCAATACATAGACTAATTATAATACCTAATAAATACTTAGATAATCCAAGTCCTCTTCACTTCAAAAAAATCTAATAAAGAAGTCCAGCTGGTTGGAGTCAAGATGGAGGACAGATAACACACACCTTCTGTTCCGGAGTAATGGGAAGCCTCAATTAGGGGTTTAAAACTCAAATTGAATAAATAGAAACAGTGATAATTTAGTTTGAAAGATAGAGAATGAAACTAGGCATACACTGAAATCAAGGATTTGGCCCCAGAGTAGCTACACAGTGGTCAGCAGCGGGACCGCCGCCATTTCGCCATCACACAGAGGGTGGATAGAATCCCAGAGACTTGGAGGGGACTCTGCGCACACGCACCCACTGGGGCTGGACTCAACACGGAGTGCAACCTTGGCAGCACACTCTCACCCTGCCTGCGGGACACAAACTACAAATTCCGGGTGAGTCAGTTTGAGGTGGCACACGGAATCACCATCTGTAGTGGCCGTGGAGCGAACGGGAAAACTGGTGCCAGTGATACGCGTCTAGAGCTGAGACGCGGCTCCCTCCCTCCTGTTGTGGCGGGTCAGGTGTACAGACGCCATCTCCACAGATATACGGGCACACATATACCTGGATCCCAGACACACCAGAGATATACGGGCACACATATACCTGGATCCCAGACACACCAAATCAACCCACTGTACTGTGGAGAAATCTGGGGTTTGTGGAGGCAACTGAGCCCCACATGGACAGAGAGCTCCTTTTCGGCAGAGCCTAGTGGCACAATTAGCCACAAGCAGAGCAGTTCCAAGTGAGATCACAGCACACGACAAAAATCTGTTTCAGATTCCATCTGGGTAAGCGGGAGAGCATCCCGCCCACAAGAGGAAATGGTCCTCCCAAGTGGGCAGAAAGCCCTGCAATAAAAAGCTCCATGATAGAAGCCATATTCCCCCCATGCTGTAGGTTTTGGGGAGGAAACCTCTGATTTGGGGAATTGGCACCTGAACTACATAACAGGGACAGGGAGAACTTTAGGGAAGACCCCACAGGTTCCACTACCTCTCGAACAATACAATAGTCAAGAATATTTCATGGAACAGTCTCTTTGGGCACTCGGTGCCCCAATTAAATCCAGGTTATAATGGAGCGTTTTGCTATATTGACCCAATAAGACCAACTGTTATTGTGGATTCTGTGGAAATACTGCCACCCTGAGTTCGGTAGGGAGCACTGCATCCTGCAGTATCAACTCCACCTGGTCAAACTGGGTGTCCTCAGTTCAGACTCCACCTCCAAGAACATATAAGTGTTTTTTTTTTTTAACAGGGGTTAACCCAGGGTCTTGAGCCTGCTTCCTTTGTGGGAGCTGGACCGACACGCTGTGCCCCCAGCCCTTTTTTTTTTTTTTTTTTTTTTGCTTTTTGAGACAGGATCTTGCTGGGTTGCACAGATCTCGGGCTTGGGAGCCTCCAGCCTCCATCCCCCAAGCCCAAGCCGTTGGGATTCCAGGCTGCACCTGACTACAAGAGTTTTTATATGTATATGGGAGCATGTATGCGTCAGGTCTGGAATTTTATTTTATATATTTTTTCTTTTTTTCTTTTTCTTTTATTTTTTTAATTTTTATTTTATTATTATTATTATTATTATTATTATTATTAATATTTTTGTACAGGGGTTTGAACCTAGGTTCCTGTGCCTGCTTATTTGGTAGGTACTGGACCGCCGCACTGCACCCCGGGACTTTTATTTATTTATTTTTTTTTTTGCTTTTTGAGACAGGGTCTAATTGGGTTGCACAGAAATCGGGCTTGCATCCCTCCTGCCTCCGACCCCCAAGTCACTGGGATTGCAGGTGTGCACCACCGCATCGGACTACAAGTATTTTTATTTGTGTTTGGGAGAGTGTATGTGTGAGATTTGTTTCTTTTTCTTTCTTTCTTTCTTTCTTTCTTTCTTTCCCTTTTTATTTTCCTCTTTTTCTTCCCTATTTTTCTTCCTTTCTTCTTTTACTCCCTTCCCTTTTTCTGTTCTCCTTCTCTATTTCTTAAGCTATATATGTGTCATTGTTTTAATCATTTATCCCTTAAATCTTAACCTTAACATTAATTTTGAGAGTAATTTCTATTAGCCTCTGACCTCTACCTCCTCTTTCCCCCTCTTCTATCACCAGATGCCCCCCTTTCTCACCCCACAGAAGAGAACCAAAATCTATCACCTCCCTAACCCTTACCCCCTTTGGAGTTGGGCTGGTAGATTAAAGTGACAACCACTCAGACCAAATAGCCAAGAACATACCAAGCTCGTAAGTTCTAATAAGCACCAGAGATTCAGCACCAATTTCAAAGGAATAACAGAGGAAGAAGTTCTGAATAACCAGGAGAGACAAATTCTATTTCCTGGACCACATTATGGGCAAATCAAGTAAATCTACAAAAACCACAAAGGGGCAGGATGGAGCTGAAGGCTCCACAGACCATAAACCCCCAAAAGATCACTCCAAGGACTCGCAATTCTTAGAGATCTCTGATTCAGAGTTCAGAGTCATGGTTATAAGCATGCTAACAGAAATAAAGACAAATACTAAAAATACACTGGAGATAATTGAAAGAAAGGTTTCTAATTTGGAAGCTGTTCTGTCATCCCAGTTAGAAATGATTAAGAAAAATCAAGCCACTTTGCTTGATACTCAATCCAAATTATCAGAATTGAACACAGCTAAAGAATCTTCTCTTCAAGACTGGACGAATCAGAGCAAAGGATTTCTGAGGCAGAAGATGACATAAACGAGCTGAAACACAAGCAATTAGAAATGGAGTCAACAATAAAAGTTTTTTAAAAAGATTTCCAAGAGAACTCAGATAGATTGAAAAAAAGAAATATAAGAATTATGGGTATACCTAAACGAGAAGAAAGAATCACTGGAGGCCTTCACAACCTAGTAAATGATATCCTCAAGGAAAATTTCCCAAAGATAGCAGAGAAAATGGATATATACACCACTGAGACTTTCAGGACTCCCATGAAGACTGACTTAAATAGATCATCCTTGAGACATGTTGTTGCTCAATTCCTGTCGTTAGAGACCAGAGACGCTATCCTGCAAGCAGCAAGACAGAAGCCCCTTATTACTTATAAAAAACAGCCATTAAAAATTACTGCAGACTTTTCCATATCAACATTGAAAGCTAGAAAGTAATGGACACAGGTGATTCAAACATTAAGGAAAAACAATCTCCAGCCTAGACTAATATATCCAGCAAAATTATCTTTGATAATAGATGAGGAATATAAGACATTTAATGACATTGAAGCTTTTAAATGATATGCAACCACGAAACCAGCACTGGAGACGATAATAAATCAATTATCACATCCAGGAGAGTTAAGACAACCCTACAAAGGAAATCAAAGAACTGGTTAGCTGAGATGAGTGCAACACAAGAAAGGTCCAAAGCAAACATGACTCACAAATCAGTAACAGGTACTGATTGGATAATTGACAATATATGCTCCTCAATAATTTCTATTAATGTAAATGGTCTTAACTCACCAATTAAGAGACAGAGATTGGCTAATTGGATGAAAAAACACAAACCATCAACATGTGGTATTCAAGAAACTCATCTAACTCACAAAGACTGGAATAAACTGAGAGTTAAGGGCTGGAAAAATGTATACCTAGCAGGGGGAGAACAAAAGAAAGCAGGTGTGGCAATTTTAATTTCAGATAGATTAAATTTCACTCCAAAACTAATTAGAAGAGATAAGGATGGTGACTACATTTTAATACAAGGAACAATTGATCAAGAATCAATAACGCTCCTTAATATCTATGCCCCAAACATAGGAGCTCCTAGCTTTATAAGATAAACTTTAGGGAATATAAAGAACTTTATTGGACCAGAATCAATAATAATGGGGGATTTCAATACCCCACTTGTGTCAAGAGACAGGTGATCAAAACAAAAAATCAACAGAGAAATGTCAAATCTAATCTCCACCCTAAACCAGCTGGATCTTACAGATATATACAGAATATTTCATCCACGTGATGAGGAATACACATTCTTCTCAGCTCGACATGGTACGTTTTCTAAAATAGATCATATGCTAGTCCATAAGAACTCCCTCAACAAATACAAGAAAATAGAAATTATCCCATGTTCCTTATCAGATCATAATGGGATAAAATTGCAGCTCAAGAACATGAATAATTCCAGAAACTTTACAAACTCATGGAGACTGAATAATTCACTACTGAATGATGCATGGATTGTTGATGAAATCAAATTGGAATTTAAAAAATTCCTACAATCAAATGATGATGAAAACACATTATGCCAAAACACATGGGATACAGCAAAGGCAGTTTTAAGAGGGAAGTTTATAGCATTAAGTGCCTTCATCAATAAAATAAAGTTGAGCCAAATAAATGACCTATTGACACAGCTTAAGACACTAGAAATCCAACAAAAAAACTACCCCAAATGGAACATACAGAGGGAAATTACAAAAATAAAGGGAGAAATATCCCAATTAAAATCTAAAGAGATAATTCAAAAAATTAATAAGACTAAGAGCTGGTTCTTTGAAAAGTTTAATAAAATAGACACCCCTCTGGCTAACCTCATCAAAAAGAAAAAGGAAAAATCTAACATAGTATGGATTATGAAAGACAACGGATCCATGACCACCGACTCCAACGAAATACACAAAATTGTCAGGGATTACTATGAGAGACTGTATGCCCAAAAATATGAAAATGCAGAAGAAATGGACAAATTAATTAACACTTATGACCTACCAAAACTAACCCCAGAAGACATAACTGACTTAAACAAGCCCATTACCTATACAAAAATAGAAAAGGTAATTAAAAGTCTCCCAACAAAGAAGAGCCCAGGTCCTGATGGAATCACGGCAGAATTTTACCAAACTTTTAAAGAAGATATAATACCTGTCTTCCTCAAATTATTCCAAAGAATAGAAAAGGAGGGAACACTCCCAAATACATTCTATGAAGCTACCATCACCCTGATACCTAAACCAGGAAAAGATTCATCTAAGATAGAGAATTATAGACCCCTCTCCCTTATGAATCTAGATGCAAAAATATTCAATAAAATCCTGGCAAACAGAACACAGAAGCATATGAAAAAGATTATTCACCATGACCAAGTGGGATTTATACCACAGATGCAAGGCTGGTTTAACATACAGAAATCAATTAATGTAATCCACCATATCAAGAAACTGACAAACAAAAACCACATGATCATCTCAATTGATGCTGAAAAGGCCTTCGATAAAGTGCAACACCTTTTCATGATAAAAACACTGGAGAAAATAGGTATAACAGGCAAATACCTTAATTTCATAAAAGCCATTTATGACAAACCTACAGCCAACATTATATTAAATGGAGAAAAACTAAAACCAT
>VMDO01021430.1:0-35409 GCA_007922755.1 Pedetes capensis | reverse complement strand
AAGCCTAATACCCCCTAAATAAATAAACAATAAACATTTTTACTTTAGATACTTAAATATATTTCTATGCAAAAATGACATAATGTGCTATACTACGAAGATCAAAAAGGTTATGAAGAGTATTACACACTAATATGGCATGCATGTGGGTGTTGACCTAGAGTTTCTGTTTTAGAAGTTGCTCCTAGGTGTGTTGTTGTTGTTGTTGTTAAGTGCCATTGAGTCAGAGTCTAACTCATAGTGACCCTGTGTACAAAAGACCAAACACTACCTGACATTGTGTCATGCCAAGCACTATTGTCAATACTTCTCTGGTACTCATGGGGATGCTCAGTGAGGGTCTTGACAATCTTAAAGTTGTATTTCCTGAGTTATCCGTTCAACTCTAAGTTCGCTCCTTTTCTTCTCGATGTGTGTCACCTAACTCGTCCTTCTTTTGTGCAGTAGGTCAAGTTAATGTATTTGGAAGACTTTTAAGTCAGTTGGTCCTGTGTGTTTTCTAAACTGAATTATTCACAAAATAGAAAACAAATCAAAAAATGGTTCTTTATAGGAACCAGTAGTTTACTCAATTTAAAATAATCACCTAGTCTAATGTTATAATAATTTATAGAATATTGTGTATAAAATATATATATACAATAAGAAGTCTCTAAATTCTATCTGTCATCATAGCTTTTTTTCAACTTTTCACAGGAGTGAATAAATTGAACTTCAAAAAATACAGTTCAAGGTAACCCCCCTACACACAAACACACTAGCATACAGTGAAATAGGAATCTCAGTATGGATTTTCTGAAAATTCTGTGTCCTTACACATTTTACATTGTCTGAGATACACAACCTTCATAGAAACCTACAACAGGGTTGCAAACACACAAAGGGAGAAAAAGCACAAGTGATAACAACAAAAGCAATAATCTAAATCAAAAAATGACACTAAAGGGAGGGGATATTAGCGACTACCTTCGTGGGGCTTAAAATTTTGCCAAGGACAAACTTATCTCAAAGCCTTGTGTACTCCTTTCAAATTTAGTTTTAATCAGCATGGAGGATCAAAGGTTATTCAAAGAGATCATATGATTAGCCAACCCAAGCTTTGGGGGAAGGAAGTATCAGGAAAGCATTTTAATAGTGAGCTCAATGAAAGGAAGGTCATCAAAGTACATTTATATTTGAACATTAAAAAGCACTTCTTTGAAATGCTTCCTGATGAGATTCCACTTAGTTAAATATTCCTCCAAATGCTCTCATAGCATTACGTCCACATGGGAAGAGAATGACTGGTGTGGAGTACCTGAAAAGACAGAGGGCTTTAGCTTCTGTCAGGCTCAGAATGTATGTATATACGTATGTACGCATTTAAGTTGTTATTAATCAGTACATAGGGCAGTTACGTCCATGAAGACAATGATATTTTATCCAGCCCTTGATCTTTATGGCACTACCTGCTCCTTTAAATTAAGCCAATGCTTCAGAAAGGCTTGTATTCACCGGTGTACAGATGATATTCTGATTGATTTGAATAGGACATTAGAATTTATTGATTGGGTCGTAAAACAACCACTCAGATAATTGAGATAAAACTTCTCTTCTAATGAGTATTTCCTCTTAGAGGAGTTTGCTTCACACAGTAATGATTGGTGGGCTTCCTGTTGAGAGCATACACATTGATTTCATTTTAATATAGTCTAAATAAGATATTTCTGTAGCTGTTTATGTAACTTCCCCTTTGCCAATACTTTACATTGTGGTATTGGTCAGTGGAAGCATTTTTGTTATAGGCCTGATACAGGCTTCACAGGTAGTCTTAATCCTTAAAGGGACACACACTATTCATCTTAAACCACTCCATCAGTGCTTCCAAATCCAATCGGTAAGATGGAGGTTTACTCTTATTTTGTCCTGCACATCCAGAAGAAAAGAAAAACTAAGCAAAACAAAAACAACAAAGCCTTTTATTTTTCCATGTCTCATGACAGCTTCAGTTCATCTGAGAACTGAATGGTTGGAAATGCTGTGCTGGCGCTGAAGATGGGAGGGACCGTCTGCAAATTCCCAGAGCTCTCTCCCCTGGGAAGGGCTCTTCCCTCTGCTTCTCTCCTCTGTGGACTCCGGCTACTTTGCCTTCCCTTTCTGCCAAAGTCCTCTCCTCAACTCAGCGAGGCCCCATGCTCTGCCTGGGTGCCTGCCTCCCGCACTATGGCCTGAACATTCGATGCAGGCTGCCCTCCAGGGAAAAGTTGAATATTGTGTCATTTCTGCAGCTGCTTAGATCACTGTTCCACTGTAAGGTTTTTCCAGTATCTGAAAGACATTGCTATGCCTTGGTCTTGCAGTTGCTTCAAGCTGCAAGATGAATCTGTCTATAATTCCATATCTTATCTTAAATCTCCATGGGTCAGGGTTAGGGGTGCCGCTTGGTGGTAGAGTGCATGCCCAGCATGTGTGGGGCCCTGGGTTCATCCCCAGCACCAAAAAGAAAAAGAAAACTGTATTGAAAATAAAGTGATAAAATGTGCACTGGGGAGATGAGCACATAAAGTTTTAAAATAGGTACAGCAAGTTCACATCAAACAAGAGAGAGTCTAAGAAAATAATGGATACTGCATAATCATAAAACATAAAAAGCATGGGAAGACATAAAATTAACTTTTCTTTGGTAGATGATTGTAAGTGCATATCCCACAATACGAAAAAGACAGGTTTTCTTTATATACAGTCACTATCTAAAATACATTTATTTCAGTAATTGATAGATAATGACCAGCAAAACATTATAAAAGTCATAGTTAAAAGGATTTTTTCTAATGCTTATATTGAGAATCCAATAGACACAAAAATAGAAGCATATATTTGATTTAAACATGTATGACATTCTTCAAAAACCTCATCATAAAAGACTTATTTTATTTGTTATATCATTATTCATTACTTTTAATTTTTGCCAAGATCAACAAGATCACTTCTGGTTTCTGGAATGATCTGTTTCAGACTAATAAAGAATGATTTTAGTAGCATATGAAGATTTTTGGTCATTTTTTCCTGCCCCAAAGTGTGAGCCACCATTGAAAACCCTGTGAACAGTAGAGAAGCACTGACATAGTGCCAGGCATGGCAGAGAGTTGGGGAGTGTTTCGTTCTGCTGTACTTAGGGTGGCTATGACTTGGATCTGACTTGTAGGCGCCCAACAACAACAACATGTCAGTAGAACACGGTGCTCAGTATCTATGAACAAACACATGCATTAAGACTGATGAAACAAAAAGAAAGTTAAGTAGAAAAAAGAAAATTGCATGTGTCAATATTAATTGAATGTTTTATCACACAGAAAAAAAACACTTTTCACTCTTCATAGTGTTCAAAAATCTCCAAATCATCATTAACCTTATTCTGCAGAAAGAGGGAAGAAAAGAGATTCTGCAAGAATGCATAAAAATCTTTACATATAAGTTATTTTGCTTAAAATGACAACAAAATAGCATTTGGAGCAAATCTGAGGAAATGATGAGATTTAATGGAGCCCCCCTTTGGATTTATGATTCTACATTGAATTATTTTGTCTATTCTGTGCATACCCATAAAAGTTCAAGCTAAATTAATTTAAAAGACAAATTAAAACTTTATTCTTTACATTGAAAGGATTCCATCACTTATTTCCAGGCAGGAATTATAGGAAGGCTGGAAATAGTAGGCTTAGCCTCATAAAATTCTGTATAAGAAATAATTCACAGGGTTTCCAGGGAGGTAAGGACCTGTGACTCACAAATGATTAAAAGCTACCTGCCTGGTCCTCTTATCTGCCATCGCGGATGCTAAGAGAATGGGGCGCTGCACCTGCAAACCTCTGAGAGGGAGGATAACAACCCCAAAATTGTCACTTAGCCAAGATATTTTCCACCCACATGACATTTTTGAAAAGAAGCACATTAGCAGATATAAAAGATTCTGAGCATAAAACATTTTCTATCCCATTTAAGGAAAGTACCCAAGAAAATAATCGAACTAAGGAATTTAGGCAGAGCATAAACCTCAAGACATAAATGTTGTTTGTGGTCAGGTGCCCTGGAGTTCTCCTGAAGTTACACAGGCTGCACCTAGCCTTGAACACTGAATCCTCCTATCTCAGGCTCCCAAGTGGCTAGGATTAGAGACGTGTGCCACTGCACTGGGCCCTTTGTTTGTTTTTTGTTATTTTTGTCACAGATATGCTGCAGTGATTTAAGTTTGATTTAAGACATTTTAGAGAAGAAAGGCAAACTAACAGAAATAAATAATCTGAAACTAAAGGCTTATATGTGCTAACATTGAAGAGCTTTCATCCACTACACAAACATTGCATCATTATTATTCAGTTTATCTATTTGCTTTATCCAAGTAGACTCAGCACATTTTGTTAAGGATGTGTGTGTGTGTGTGTGCATGCTGCCAGGTCCTTCTCCCATTTCTGCGGTGCTGGAGATCGAACCCAGGGCCTCAAAGAGCACAGAGCAGCACTCTACCAACTGAGCTAAACCCCAGCCCTTTCGATACATAGGCCAGAATATTGCAACTAGATTTGACATGTGCTTCCTTCCAAAACTTGGAGAGACTTATTTGTGAAACAACTTTTATTTAACTTTAGTAAAAATATCCAGGCATGAATAAGACCAAAAAAGCACTGAGTGATAGAGCCCTGGAGACCCACAGAGTCTTCTTCACGTGTGGTAGTGTCTTAGTTCTTACCGTAGCATTGTGGTACCCAAGATAAACTGCTAACTAGGCCCTATCAGGATGATCCAAGACCAAAGAGCTTTCTGATAGAACAGTAAGAAGATCAATAACTCTTCAGTGTGAGTCATCTCTTAGAAAGTAAAGCTTAGAATATTTATATGGTATATTTACACAGTAAGACAGTGAAAAGATACTGTTGATGCCATATGAAAGCAAATTGTTTTAGGCATTCTCTGTTTTTTATAAGAAAAATACAGCCATTGTCATTTCAAAAGATATAAAGTTATGAAAATGGTGATGTATTTTTTGTTGTTCATATAGAGCTTCTCAGTTGAGTGATTAACATCAAAATAATCTTCTCTTGGGCCATAAGACCTACCTGGAGCCACCCTCAGATGGTAGGTAACTCTATATCAATAACTTCAGCTTTTCAAAAATATCAGTTTTTGCTTCTTGACTTCATTCCTTCACAATCAATTCCAGATATATTTATAAAATTTTTACTGAAATAATTTTCAAAGTATTGCAACTTTAGTAAATATTTAATCCTTTGAGGTGTTTTGGAATCAAGTTTTAATTTTAGGCCTGAAGGAAATGAAGGGTACAGAGCTGTGACTTGAGAGGAAGTAGCATTCTCTCATGAAATGAACCCCTTACATGAGGCTCTTAAAGGATGACAAGGGTTAAAAAAGTTACACTGCTTCTGGCAGGGTAAGCTCATGTGGGTTTATATAATTTTGGTAGTTGGAGATCTCACTCCTCTGAAATGTCACCAATTAGGATCTTGGCTGACTATTTTTCCAAATCACATCTCTACATCTGACAAAAAGAAACAAAGAAATAAAAAGACTTGTGCATTTAAATATGATTCTAGTATTAGAATTCTCCAAACCATGTAATTAGCAATTGTTCATTTTTTCAGCTGTGTCAGCCCCGGGGCTTTTTGCTATGAGCTTTTTTTAAGTCCATGATAGAGATGTTTTAAAACAAAAGCTTATTAGCTTTTCTCCATAGTAGACAAAAGCAACTAAAACCCCCAGTTCTAATAGTTCTCATGATCCCAATTTCTTGCTTCTTTGTTTCCAGTGACTCAGGCTATCAAAGCTTTGCTTCAATAGCACTTCATTTCAGGTAACTATGGTTGATCCATTGATTCACCACCAAATGTCACGGTTAACCAGGTCTCTACTGACCCTGGTTTCTCACTGCCTAAAAAGCTAAGGTTGGAAGGCAACATAGGTCTGCATTCCTAAATACTTATTACCTTAATTATCACATTGGTTAGTATTCACAGTCACAGGTAGCACATATAACTTTTGATCCTACACATATAAATGAATTTAATGCAGGGAATATGTGTGTGTGTGAGAGAGAGAGAGAGAAAGAGAGAGAGAGAGAGAGAGAGACCTCTCAGAATCACTACTGAGAATCCAGAAATGTCTCTTGTCTGTCTCCAGAAACCATATTATAACACAAAACAGAGCTGTGCTTCTCCATGGGTAACAACACGTCCACCACCTAGACTTCAGAATTAGTGAGCTTCCATTACAGATTCAGACACCAGAACTATGCTGATTTCTCCACAATCAAAACCAGCAAACAGATGCCTTCTTGAATGTTCTTATCTCTGCATATTTCTGTTGCAAATTAAAGCCTGCACAAATGCATTCCACTAGCAGAATTTAAAACGTGACTTAAGTCCACCTATCAAAGGATGGAAGGTTCTGCATGCTAGAAACAATTTGGGAGGGAACTGAACAAGGCAATCAACAGTATCAGCCACACCTACCTGCTTATGCCTTCACGGGTATATAAGTTTTTTAAGATAAGGATACTGAACACTTTCTTAGTCCTTTCTCAATACTGTAATGATTTACTTTCCCTTGGAAAAGTATTAGTATTCTCTTTTCCTTCAATTTTGTTGTATCTCTTATTTTATAATGTTCCAAATACTGATGGATATCAAGTAATTATGAATTGCTTTTGTTGTTAGGTGTCATTGAGTGGTATCTGACTCATAGCAGCCCTCATAGGGTTTTCAATGCTGATTGTTTTGGGAGTATGCTGCCATATCTTTCCCAATTTTTGTGGTTCTGTGGATTGAACCCAGGACCTCAGAAAGTATAGAGTGGCATTCTACCAACTGAGCTAAACCCCAACCCCAATTATAAATTAATAAACTGTTTTATCACATATTTACATTTATAAATACTTTCAGCACATGTTCATAATCTTTATTGTTTTAAAAATAAAATTTTAAAACTCACTGTTTACTAAATTGTTGTTGTTAGGTGCTGTCTAGTCAAGTCCGACTCATAGCGACCCTTTGTACAATATAAGGAAACACTCCCTGCCCAGAATGATGTTAGTGATTCTCTGCTATTCATAGGGTTTTTGATGGCTGATAGTATTGGGAATGCTTGGGGAGTGGAGTGCCATGCCCTTTGCCCATATTGTTTATTATAGATACTAAAATATATCAGCAATATGTGCATAGAATTTTTAGAATCTTTAACTATGAAATTATTACGTTATTTCTTGCTGCACAAATGTTTTTAATTTGAATATGAATAGGTAATTTTTACTTTATGTTTTCGTTTTATTTTCTCTAGTAGTTGCAAGTTGTTTTCTCTTTCATCTAACAATAAGAAGGACCTGGCAATCCACTCCCAAGGCAATCCTGAAACAGCCATTGAAAGCCCTATGAGGGTTGCTATGAGTCAGATACCAACTCGATGGCACCTAACAACAACAACAATAACAAATACATATGTATATGTGTGTGTGTATATATATGTATATATGTGTGAATATAGATAAACATATATAAAGCATCTTAATAAATCAAATTACATGTTTTACAAATATATATAAACATATATATTTGTGTACAAACATACACATTCCTACATATGTGGAGAGAGAGAGAGAATATCCGAAACCATGTTTCAGAACTGATTGAAGAAGAAAGTAGTCTCCTGATCTGTACTGGGAAAAAATTGGGTCTTGGGTAAATCTTATTTATCTACTAAACATTGGAAATGGGACATGGTTATCTTAATCATCCGTCTGAGGAGAAAATAACTCTGTGTTGAATTCATCTACAAATTGTAGAAGTTCAAAAACTCGTGAAGTGGGTCTTGAAAACACTAGATCCCCACATTATCTTCACAATACAGCTTTTGAAAATATTAATCTGCATTAGTTTGAACTGATTTCTATTCATAGAACCTGATTTTTCTTAGGAAGGAAAGTCAGGATCTGTTATTGGATGGCTTGCCATCTGTCTGCACAACCATCATGACAGTCAAAATTCTCAGTCACAAGAAGAGCTGGCTGCTTTCTGCAGATGAGGAGTTCATGCAAAGTATGCTGCGCGGTTCACAGAGAGGGCTGGCAAAGGCCTTAAGCACAGCAACCAGTAGTGGCAGCCTGAGCACCACATGGAACAGCTCTCGTAATAAAATGCGACCATTCGTACCAAGCACTAAAAACTTTATATCACTGTCACTTCTGGGCAGGAAACTGAAGTTCATGGCAACAATTAACAGAACCTCTGTTGGAATACACTCTGAATTCCATATTTCTCATTTAACTGGCCTGCTAAAAAAAGTCAACACAAAAAGCAAACTTGAGACCAGAGGCAGCCTGCACAGATTAGTGAGACCTTGTCTCAAGATCAAAAATAAAAAAGTGGCTGGGGCTGCAGATCAGTGGTAGAGCACTTGCAAAAGTATATGAGAGACCCTAGGTTCAACCTCTTGGTACCAAAAACTGGTATCTATAGATAGATAGATAGATAGATAGATAGATAGATAGATAGATAGATAGACATAGACAGATGGATAGATTGATTAAATTTCTAACTGACTCCAGAAATTTTGTTCATATGTCAAAAGTTATTTGATCTATAACCATCCGCGTGTTGAAGTTTCAGAATTAAAGACTGGCTACTGAACACCCTACCATCATGTTACATACACCTAAATGAGAAGAGATACATTGGTAACTGCAGTAAGGAGTTGAAATGATTATACTCTACACTCAACCCAGTTAAAGGGCTTTTCCTTTGTTCAAAATAAAATGATGACATCAACCAGTCATATTTCCATCCAAGAAGCATAAGTGTGGACATAAATATTCTGTAATAATAAATCATTTCAAGAAATTTGAATAGAAATAAAATGATCAGTACTCAGATAGTTTTAAAATATTAATTGCCTCTCTAGTCCCTGGGCACTGATGGCATTTGGGTTGGGTTTATATCCACAGAGTAGTGCCCTTTTCCTGTCTATATTTTCACCACCAGATAGGTAATCTGTTGATATATGTTACAGTACTGTCAATATTTGAATTCACATTTATACCTAGATTGTTATTGTTACTGGTGTCAGGTGCTGTTGAGTCAGTGTTCAACTCATAGCGACCCTACTTACAACAGGCGAAACACTATTACCAGTGCTTCTCTGCTATTCATTGGGTTTTCAATGGCAGGTTGATTTTTGGGACTGGGTTGCTGGGTCCTTCTCCTACTTACCTAGATTAGGAACTATTTAAACAAAACAATACAAAGAGCTTACATATACCAGGCACATATAAATCTTTATTATTTACAATCTTATTTGACAGTTTTCCCCTTATTCTTCCATGCTATCTGCTTAGGTTGTCATTAACTTCTGCTTCACCATCCAAGTCATAAATCTGAAGATCATTAAAATTCTTTTAAAAAAAGTCAATGGTTTTCAACCTATACCATCCCTCTAAGGAGTATTTAAAATGTGTGAGGGCACATTTTATTGTCATAAAGATAGAAGTATTACTGGGTTTTAGTAGACTGAGGCCAGATACCCATAATGCTGCAATACACACGATAATAATAAACAAAGAATTATTTCTCTACAAATGTCAATATGACCTGTTTCTAAAATAATGTGTGATCTACAGTGAGTCAGACTAAAATCTTCCTTCTGTTACTGCTGCAGTGTTTCTTATATTTGCTTGTTATTTTTTTGATCCTGAACTCCAGTTGCTATTTCAGAATCACAAAGGATCTTAGCTGTTCTACTGCTGCGTTTTCCAAGTTATTGTATTGTCTGCATCATGAAGGTATTTACTCAATAATTTTTAAGTGTCTTGTACGTCCCACGCATTGTTATTTGCATCAAGGATAGAGTAAAATTAACTCCTTTTAAATAGCCCCATTTTTGTGAAAGAATACATTGACATAAGAGTAAATACACTCAAATATAAGTCAAAAAGTAAGAAAAACTAAATTAAACAAATAAAATATGATATTGTTATTGTTGTTAGGTGCTGTTGAGTTGGTATCCGACTCATAGTGACCCTCATAGGGTTTTCAATGGCTGACTGTTTTGGAATTGCCTTGGGAGTGAGTTGCCAGGTCCTTCTCCCACTTCTTGCGGTGCTGGAAATTGAAATCGGAACTTCAGAGACTGCAGCGCAGTGCTCTACCAACTGAACTAAATCCCAGCCCAAAATATGATATGGTAGACAGTAACTAGGAAAACATGGACAACTTTGAATAGGATAGTGAAGAAAAGGTAAAACAATTTATTGAACAAGTGCAAATAATCATAATAAAGAGGGTACCATTCCAGTTCAAGCAGAGTAATTGAGTTAGAGAGTGGAATGGAATGCGGTTGACTAGCTAGGGAGGAAGCAGACTTCATGGGCATCCTAGACATGGCAATCATGCATTCCCGCATGCTCAAAATGAGGTAATAGCTTTTCTGCATAATTGTAATATTGCCCCTTTAGCCTTCAGAAACTTTCACATGATGAATTAGATACAAAATATATTAAATGACATGCCATATGTATAGAAAGTTAATAGAGAACTCTTTGAGAGTTTTTAATAATGGACTGGTATGACTTCAGTGAAGTAGAAAAATCACTACAATAAGAAATTTTATTGGTGAGAAGTGGAGAAAAATTAGAAGATAAAGCTAGATAGCATGTCACAACAATCCTGCTGAGAGCTAATAATGGAATATACAAGGGTTGTCACAGCAAATAAGGAGTTCAGTGAGCGAGGTTACAATTTGTGCAGGAGATGACCTGTCTAAGGTTATTTATCTACACTCTTCCCCACTTGAGCCCTCTAGACAGAATAATGCTGTAAGCCTTTCTTGAAGTTCAAATATATCAATACTTTACCCTTTTCTGTTTTATTAGAGTCTTACACTGGCATCCGTGTAACTCCAGAGGTCTCAGCTAAACAGAAAATAGAGACTATGTCTGGATACCTCCGTGCCTTTCCAACTGTGCTTCCTTTCCTGTCCAAACTTCCGTTTTATCCACTTGTTTTTCCTTCATGGCATAGATCACATTGCTACTCCCCATTTTCTTTTGCCAGCTCTTCTTACCTGGAAACAGTTAATCTCTACCCTCTCTTCATCTGTTTATTGCTTCTGTTCAGTTCAATTTAGGCCAACTGTAGTCACATAGTTACATTTATATCACTTACATGGCACTAATCTTTTCCCCTACACAAAAGTTTTCCCTATAAAAAAGATGTTTTGTCATACTTTTGTATTTGAATTTATATTTCACATCTTTTATTTTATATTAGGAAAATGTTATCAATAATATTTATTGAATAAATATTTGTTTTAAGAATACTAAAAGTGCTACTTTGGTAAAAGTCCAAAGTACAAAATTCATTACTATTCTTTTTTAAATTTAAAAAATATTCATTAGTAATTTATAATGTACGGCTTAATGGGTCTTATTATGACATTTCCATACATGCATTTCATTGTACATGGTTTGTGTTCACTACCCCTTAACCTCTCATGAATCCCCTCCTCCATCCCCTTCCTCCCCAACAATGGTCTCCCTTCTACTTGCTTGCCTTTTTTGTGAGTATATCTATCTATATGTGTATATACCGATTTTGCCTTAAGGGCAACACATGTGATATTTCTTTTCTCGCATTACCCTTTTTTTTTTTGCCCCATCCTCTTTTCTTTACTCCATTATCTTTCCCCAATTAGATTCCTTCTACTTTCATGACCTATATGTCTTTAACAATGACTAAGCATTGAAGTCCAACATCCACATATAAGAGAAAATGTGATGTTTATCTTTCTGGATCTGATATATTGTACTTAAAATGATGATATCTAGTTCAATCTATTTTCTGGGAAATGTCATAATTTTGTCCTTTGCGGCTGAATAAAACTCCATGGTGTATATATACCACAATTTCCTTATCCACTCATCTGTTGCTGGGTACCTAAGTTGGTTCCGAATCTTGGCTATTGTGAATAATGCCAAAATATTGTGAATAACGCAGGCTATTTCTTCAGCAAAGATCTTAGAGATTTACAAAAGACCCTGCATACATATCATACACCAAATGAATCAAGATTATTAATTCTGAAACACCAAGCCTTACCTCAGTCATTTGGTATTTGAAGAACTACCATATAGAACCTCCATTCTCAATATACACTCCCTGGTCCAGTGGTGACATTTAGCTTTTTTCTACTGGAAATATGGACCTGTAGCTTTGATATGTGACTTGCTGAATGAAGATGTTGAGACGGAAGAGCCTTTATGTATGTGTATAATCTCTTTAAGTTAATTTGAAAATTTAAGTACTGACTTCTACTTTGTTGAGATAGTATCTAAAGTCTTCTAATGTAAGTTCATAAATTTATATTGATACAAGGAAGTAATTTCGAGAGCACTCTTAAGATATTGACATTTTTACATACAACCATTATATCACACTTCTTTGTTGTCGTTAAGTGCTAACTACTTGGGTCCGGCTCATAGCAACCCTATGTACAACAGAATGAAACACTATCCAAAGTCATGCCACGCATACAATCTTTTTTATGCTTAAGCCCATTGTGGCAGCCACTCTGTGAATTGACAGCAAAGAAATCACATTTTTAAATTTAGTGTATCTAGAAAATTTTGACTGTCCTTGAAAATATTCCCGTGACATTTCAAAGATCAAGCATCATAGACACATTTGGCTTTTTAAATTTCTAATTTTTAGTAGTGTATATTACTAGAACAAAATAATTTCATTATGATATTGCCATAATTGAACAGAACAGACTTTGATCACGTCCACCTCATCTATTACTCTCTCTTATCCCTCCATTCCCTTTTCCTTTTCCTTCCCCTATGTGCTTAATTTCCATAATTCTGAAACCAGGCAATAAAGGCATCAAAGCAATTCAGAAGCACCAAGGACTTGGTGTTTTGAAAAGCTTGTTGGGAACTTTTAAAGCAACTACACAGTAGGGGAATACACAGCAGTTGACAAAAATGCTCAAAGGTTTTCATGGTCATTATCACTTCAGAATATTTATGCCTAAAGAACCCAACATACATGTGATAAAAATTCTGATTTTTAGCAGATGCAAGATCTGCCTATTGTTTGGTAGCTTATTTATGTCGAGGAAAATATTCTGATGGCAAAGGATTAGATCAACATCCCCTGAGGCTTGGCTAACCTACTCAATCAGTGCTTCATTTAACTAAAGCAATTTATAATTCAAATTTCAATACTACTGCAGACAATTGGTTTAGCTCAATTGAACTGGTTAACAGGTTGTAAAGGTGAAAGCTACCTTATCTAGACACTATGCCACCGGACAAGAAAGAAATCCATCCTGAGTTTTTACCAACAAGAATTAGACCTAAATGTTTTTCATTATATGAATATCAGACTGACATGACAGGAATATCATTTCTATATTCTACATGTGGATACCCAGTTTTCTCTTAATTCATTTTTCTCTAGTTATTGTATCATATTAACAAGCCTTGCAAAACTTAAAAACATTGCTTATCTTTAAATACTGCTTAGTCATTTTTGTATTTTGACATTCTTTGATTCATTTTTAAAACTGTTTTCCTGAAGATCCACATGTATTTGACACTAATTTTTGAATAATGAAAGAAGCAAAACAACTTTTATATAATAAATTTTAATTTAAAATTTCTCCATAATGGCCAAATACACTGCTTCTAAAGCCTCATTAATTCAACAAAACTATATATGAAGGAAAGAATGTTTTATTATATAATAAATAATAATGGTGGCTCCCCCACAAAGAAATAATTCTAATGACAATTTTCTTTTTTGTAAAGTGCAATATACCCTTGTGAAATATGTCAGAATAAAATTCAAAATAGCAAAGGGATGCATTTATGTTGTAAAATAGGAGACATTAGAGAAAGGTATGTAGCAAAGAACCTATAGATATTCTTAGGCAATTCTCAGGCAGATCAGTTTTAGTAGCAAGAATATAGGAAGATTATAGCTGTAAAAGTTAATTTTTATAACACTATCCATTTTCCCACCATTAACCTTAGAACATCTTCTGGTACCACATTCTAAGGACTGTGGTATCATAAGCTTTAGCTATCAATATAATTACATCAATCTGAAACTTGAATAGGTATTTAATTTACTTTTATGACCCATGTTATTATTGAGGTCATGAGAAACCAGGAAGTAAATTCAAAAACTTCATATTTTAGCAGGAGATACTTACTTCCCAGTATAGGTAGGATTTCTGGGGTTCTCTTATAGAACTTTTGATAACATTTAACTGAAATGAAGTATGCAACTAAATGCACTTTATGTAGCAATTAAATGTACTTGTATAACTTAATGAGTAATTTTGAATATTTTTGTCTTATTCTTTACACTAGCCCTTCATAAGGTGGTGACCTACCACCAATCCCATCTTCAAGTTGTTGTTGTTGTTGTTATTACTCATAGTGACCCTCTGCACAACAGAACAAAACACTTCTCTGCTATTCATAGGGTTTCCAAGGGCTGATGGTTTGGGAATTGTTCTGGGGATAGACTACGAGGTTCTTCTCCCATATCCTTAAATAGTTAATACTATATTAGCAGAAGCTTACTGTGTAGACATGATCAGTGCAGAATGATGATTCTTAAAATAGGATTGGCAGAAAGATCACTAGAATGATATACATCTGGATTTTGGACTTTTAAAAGCTTATTGGAGGAAAAAGATACAATGCAGCTGAATTATGGAAAGAACCAGTTGATAAGCAATTGAAATACAAAAAACATGCTTCTTTTTGAAATGAAGATTACATGCGACCACACTGATAGTTTATACCATGGCCCAGTGGTAATCTGTATCATTTCAACATATCTCTCTCACCACGCAGGAGATATTTCCTAAATATCTTACTAAACCTGAATTCTGAGTATGGTGTATGTCCACATATTGACAATTCTATACATACAAATGTGGTGCTAATGAGACTGGTGATACAATACAGAACTGCTATCTTATGTTCTCAAATTTCAAAAGGATTATTGTAAGTTTTACAAGATAGAAAGTAACTGTAGAAAATGTGTAGCTCCAATCATACAGCAAATATGTTCACTGAATGTTGCAGGTGTGTACCTGGTATCAAGGATGTGTACAGGTGTGTGAAGGTGTTTGTGTGGCAAAGCATGAAGTGGCATACAGAATTTCATTTACCCAAATTAGGCCATAAATTGGGAACAGTAGCAAAAATTATCAAATAGTTTTAAATAAAAATAAGATAGCAGATATGATACCCTAAGTTGTGTAATCCTAAATTAAAAATGTTTTCTCGAAGTCCTTCTTTAATATAGAAGACAAAGCAAAGAGAAAGGCTGGAAGACACAACTATGAATGTTTACATTGCCCAGGTAAATCTGTGCACCAGGTTCTAGTGCCCTGGTCCCAAATTTGAATCGTTAATAAATGACTGATAAATAGCTACGTGACATGATCAATTTTTGAGCTACTAACCTCATGACAACTGAAATGATAAAACTGCCCCATAAAAATAGGTGACTTTATGGCCCCACACACTATAGAAATTAAATAAGATGCAGAAATATTTCACATTATATATACAAGTTTTCTTTAAATGTCCTAGTAATAGTTGGCTTGATAAATCTTAAGGGTGTCCTGAAAGGTATTAAAAGGTATGCTTTAGGATAGCATACAAACTGTGTAAATATGGAACGAAATGTTTTGGGTATTTAATTAGCCAAGTTTATAAATAGAAATGATTTAAAAGGGAAATTAATATTTCAGCTCATTCAATGACCCAGGACCCAGACAGAATCAAAGGTGAACAAGAAGACACAAGGCAGACCAATGCTTTTTTAAAGAATAAATTAGTAGTTAACACATATTTAATAGCAACTATATACTAAGAGTGGGCTGGGGTTTAGTTGGTCTACGCTCTCAGAGGCACCACAAAAACAGGTGAAGGACCTAGTTCACTTTCAATACAATCCCAAAATAATCTGCCATTGAAAACCCTATGAACAGCAGAGAAGCACTGACATAGTGCAAGGCGTGGCAGAGTGTCAGGGAGTGTTGTGTTCTGTTGTAGGGTTGCTGTGCATAAGACCTGACTTGACAGCACCTAACAACAAAGGGGTTGGGATTTAGCTCAGTTGGCAGAGTGCAGCTCTGCAGTCTCTGAGATCCCGAGTTCAATTCCCAGCACCAACAAAACTGGGAGAAGGACGTGGCAATCCACTCCCGAGGCAATCTCGAAACCATCAGCCATTGAAAACCCTATAAAGGGTAGCTATGAGTCAGAAACAATTCAAAGGCACCTAACAACACCACCTCCAACAACAAAATTATACCAAGAAAATATGTTGAGTTCTTATGTGTTATCTCATTTCTTCTTAACAACATTCCTATAAGTTATTATTAATTACACATTTTCCAGATGAGAAGATTCAGACTATGAGAGTCTTAGTTACTTGCTCATGGCCCTACAAAAAGAAAGTGGTGGAATCATGATTCAGAAATTTATTCTTCATTATTATTGTGCTAAAATGGTCTATGTCTGTTTCATTGTCTTGAAACTGATAGTACAGAGCAAGAAAAAATTTTTCCCTTTATTCTTCTGAGTTCTTAGTTGGGATCTCTAAAACAAAAGACAAGATAATAAATAATAAATAGTTTACTAAAATGTATATATTACCTGCATGTGAGAGATAACCAGGAAATGAGTAACTCTCAAAGAGACGGCTTAGAGGCTGGCTTATGTACCATCTTCAACGAAGAACAATATAATTTTAGAGAAGTTGCAAGATAAAAGAAAGTATACTTATGTCTTCAGGGGTAGCAAATTACAGGAAGCCAACTAAATGGGAAACTATTGGTAAATAAAGTCTAGTAGATTCCCCTGGTGCTTTATCTCCAAACCGATGGGGGTCTCAGTTCACCTCAAGTGGTAAACATTTGGCCTTAATTGTAGAGAGGGAAGTGAGAGGGAAACTTGTAAATTTATGCTGTGTCTGTGAAAATGGGGAGTGATCAGAGAGCTTGACTTGTATCTGCATCATCTCAACAATTTTTTATCTCAAAATACTCTTTTTTGCCATACTAGTGTACTTTGAAGTGACATATTCTGCTACTCTTTGAAAGTAAGCTTTCATGTAAATCAGTATGAATTAAATTTCAATGTAGAGTATTTTATATGCTCTTATGATTTACATATATACAAATTGAAGATATTAAGTAGTATCAAATCTATAAACCTAACTTAAATATAATAACTTGAATAAAATCTAAATGAAACAATAAATTCTACAAAAAATTCACTTTTCATGATTTTCATGATTTTCAGACTTTTCATGATTAATCTTCTTTCAAACTGCCTAAAAATAAGACTATAATGAATCATACAGTATTTTTTCTTTACTTTTCAAGCAGAGATGCCATTTGTTAGGCATTTCAACTAAACAATTGAAATCACAATCATTTAAATTGTTCAAGACTCTCAAATATTTTAGAAAACAATTAAAAGAGAAATATTAGAATCTGAAATGCCTAGTCATTTTCTTTTGCAAAACTCATTACCAAATGTTTCCATGGAAGAAAAAAAAACAACTTCTGAAATATAGGATGGGTCTAATTTAATTTTTCTATGGCTCAATTCAAATTCAAAGATTATCAGAAGAAAATAACTAAAGTTGTAGCCCCGCAAAATAGAATGTTCTGATGACATTTCAGGTTAGTTGTTGAATTCTAAATTCACTACTCCATTGGCATTTCTCTTTCTGTTAAGGTTAATTTGGAATCAAAGGATGAACATTCATACTACCCTGACAATTTAGTTGGGGAACTGGTCACACAGAGAAAATGAAAATGGTCCAAGAAGTGCTTGTGTAAATATTTCTCTACCTCTCTCCCTTCCTCACCTCATGTATGTACATATATGCAAATATGTGATTATATGTTAATGCATATATGTGAATATTTGATAAAATTACATGTTTATCATTAAACTATTCAAACACAGAATTTGTTCAAAGATGCTTGACTGTACGAGACAGGTTGTACACTTAGTTCCATTGCACTATGCTAAGAAAACTCTAAATGGCAGGCTTACCCATTGTCCTTTCTGAGGTTTTTTAGCCACAGAGCAACATGAGGTTATTTAACAAATAGTTGTCGTTTTGTTTTTAAACTGGTACTACATCAGAGGAAAGAGAAAACAATCATAGCTCTCAATATACACAGTGGTCCATAACAAGCAAACTTCTTGCTGTTAGGTGCCATTGAGTCAGGTCCAACTCCCAGGTGAACTAAAAAATGATACATGCCCCTTAGTTAAAAAAAAAAAGCTATTGAATACAAATAAAGCATGGTGAAGGTCTTTGAAGTCAGGCCTCACTGAGGGCACTATATTTAATTGTTTGTTATCATTAGGTACTGTCCAGTCAGGTACGACTCATAGCAATTGTGTGTCCAACAAAATGAAACACTCCCTGACACTGTGCAATGCCTGGCTATTCCTAGGGTTTTCAATGGCAATCTGTATCAGGATTGTTTCGGGAGTGGGTTGCCAGGTCTCTCCCATTTTTGTGGTGCTGGGGATCAAATACAGGGCTTCAGAGAGCACAGATCAGCACTCTACAAAGTGAGCTAAACTCCAGCCAGTGATATTTAGAGACTGTCTCAAAGAAGACTGTCAAAATTGTTCAGGCACGTGGAATACAGGGTATATACACTGATGATAGCTATGTTCGGTGTGGTCAAGTAATTGAAAGGTGGCTTCAGTGGAGGCAGAAAGAAGAGTAGCAAAGGTGACATTCTGAGAGGCAGACAAAGATGGTGCCCTATAAACTTCCCGACAGACCACCATGTGCATGTGTGCCTTAGTTGTTATTCTGCTTGTGGTTTTGGTATTAAGAGAGTTTGGTCTTGATAATGGCCATGTGTATGTTTTAAACAATTATTTTAATCTATTATTCTGTCTCTTGGATTGGAGAACAGGCATAGCAAGTGGAGAAGGCCCGTGTGGAAACACGCAGTTCACTTGGGAATTTACTACAGTGAAGTAATTGGCTTTGCAGTTATTGTTTTCCCCATATTTTACATTCCATATCTGAAGTGTAAGTGGTGGAGTCATGTTCCCAAATTTATCAAATTAGTGAGTGTTAGAACTGTGATTTGAATCCAGGCAGCCAGAGCCTACATTTTCAACCTTTATATTACCTGCTGAATTGTAGTAATAATGAAGATGAGAATGGAAAAATGACCTTCTTTTTGATTACAGAGAGACTGGCTAATGAAGTAGGTGTGTCCTACATAGAAAGTAAATATGCACACTCATACTCACATAGGTGTATACAGATAGACAGGTATTGAGATGTTTATAGTTAGGGGTGTTTGGGGGGAGGTGTTTGTTTTGTTTGATTATGAAGACAAATGACAACTCCCCTTACTAAATTGGGAAAAATTGGAGACTAGAATCAAGCTGGGGAATTTGCATATGTGTATGAAAAGAGAATTGCAATATATATATATATATATATATATATATATATATATATATATATATATATGATGTGTGATGTCTGTTATATATTCTCATGAAGACCTTGACATAGTAGTTACATCTGATATTTTGAGTATGGAAATATGATTATAAGAATATCAAACAAATAAAATGTCTTTAAAGCAATTATTTTAAGGAGATTAAAAGCAGAATGAGTGAAGATATAAAGAAAAGACTTCTGTGACAGACTCCATTGCATTTCAACTTTTAAAGTTTAAATATAGAGAGGAACCAAAAAAGAGATTAAGAAAGCCTGGTGAATGTCGTCAGTGAGTTGACCTAACAGTCAAGTTAAGAAAACATATCAAGAAAGAGGAATGAACCATGTCAGATGCAGCTGAGAGACTGAAAAAGAGGAACACTGTGAATAGACTGTTGGATTTTCACTAGGTAAATAATCATTGATTTTAATGGTTTCAAGTGGAATTTTAGGGGAAAACTCAGAAAAGAATGGTTTCAATAACTAATAGGAAAAGAGTAACCAGAAATAGTGCATAGACAATTAGAATAGTATAGAAATGTGTGATTTAAGGGCAACGTTTGGACAAAGGACTTTTTAGAGGTATAAATGATCCAGTAGAAATGGATAGTTGAATAACAGAAAATTACAAGATTATAATTACAACATTTGCAGCTGTAGCACCCTGGTGTCCAATCCCGCCTAATCTCGGAAGCCAAGCAGGGAAAGCCTGGTTAGTTCTGGTTGGAAGACAGCCTGGGAATACCAGGTGCTACAGGCTAGGGAGAAGGACCTGGCACCCCACCCTGGAAACAATCAGCCATTGAGAACCCTATGAATAGCAGAGTAGCACTGACAATAGTGCCAGGCATGGCACAGTGTCAGGGAATATTTCATTCTGTTGTACATAGGGTTGTATGAGTCAGACTTGATGGCACCTAACAATAACAACATAATTATAACAGCAATGCCTTTGAAAGAGGAAAAGGGATGACAGTGACTTATGTCTTATGTAACTGTGATGTTTTGGTCAGGACTGACTGGTCTGGACCTGCAGACTTAACTCAAACACAGCTTTAACTGAGCTTCCCAGCTGTGTAAGTCTAAGAATTTGCTCAAAGAGGGTATCCAAGAATCGACTGTTGTTGTTGTCAACTCAGTGTCCTACTCATAGCAATAATATGTACAACAGGAGAAATAGTATTATTAGTGCTTCTCTGCTATTCATAGGGTTCTCAATGGCCGAAGAATGGATAAGGATAGGCTAACTCATATATCAAACCAAAATGTGTGTGTGTGGGGTGTGGAGAGGGAGGAGAGAGCTAATGAATAAGAAGGGGGATAGAGATGGTCAGTAAAATAACAATGAGAAGCAGAGTCACAAGCCTGGCAGACTCCTAACAGTGCTCCAGAACGCTAGAGAATTTTAGAGCTTTAATGGCATCCAAAAAAATCAGTGAGAGCTGATTGACTTTTTTGTGATATTTAGATCTCTCTTCTCTCATTCCACAAAGGGACTTGGATCCTGTGAGAGACTCTGAAGATAGCGTCTTCCAAAGTTTTAAGTCTCATGAACACAGAGACAAAAAACCAGAGTTTTGATGCAAGTCAAAATGTGGAAGTAGGGTGAATTAATCCTTTCTTTCTTGTCCACTTTCAACAAATGTTGAATTAATTAATTTATTTTTATTCATTTGTTTATTTATGTTTTTGAGATAAGTTCTTATTAAATAGCTCAGGCTGGTAATGAACTTGTGATTCTACTGCCTCTGCCTCCCAAGGGCTGGGATGACAAGTGTTCACCAACACAGCTGGCCAAAAGTCTATTTTAAAACTACTGGATTCCAAGAACCATGACAGAATATGAGAAATTTGGTGAATGAGAGAAATGATCTAAGCCATAATATCCTCCTCCTGCTCCTCCTCATTACTACTACTACTACTAATATTATTATTATTATTATTATTATTATTATTATTATTATTACTATTATTACTATTATAGCTTCATCTTTGCAGACATCATACCCAGACACACATAGTACTTGGGAAATATAAGGGGATGTTTTAAAACTGTATCGTGGTGTGAAAGTTTAAAATGTCTATGTAGGATCAAAAAATCATCATCATGCTATATACTCAAATAAAAGCTGAGGTTTAGCTAGTTGGTAGAGTGCTCTTTGTTCTCTTTGAGGCCCTTGGTTCGATCCCCAGCATCACAGAAATTGGAGAAGGATATGGAAACCCACTCTTGAAACAATCCTGATAAAATTAGACATTAAAAACCCTGTGAGTTTCACTCTGACTCAGACCCAACTCGATGGCACCAAGTAACAAAATAAAAGCACTCTTCAAGTGGTCATTTGAAAGTCAGAGTACCCAGTGTTTAACCTTCTCCTAACAGTGTTACCATGACCATAAACAAAACTTTATATATTCATGGACTCTATGCTCAGGATTTTTGTTACTTAAAACTTCACATATTATTCAAATAAACTCATATAATTTGGAAGCTATAAAGGCAAATGCCAACAAGGTCACTTAAGATTGTAGCAACAGGTGAAGACAGACAGCCCTGCTGGATCTGCCTCCAGATTCCAAGCATCTTGTCCCAGATGTTAGTAGTCCAGGCATGGTTTATCACAATGTGACAAGAGTATCAAAGGTGATCAAAATATATGATCAGAAATTGACACCCTCACTGCATAGTTAGATCCATAGCGTACCTAGTCTTCTGTGTATGAAAACTATCGTGAATGTGGATATAAAATCAGTAACAGTTTAAACAACTCCACAGTTATGAGTCAGGCCATACATCATACAACTTTGTTGTTGTTGTTGTTAGGTGCCGTCGAGTCGGTATCTGACTCATAGTGACCCTTATAGGGTTTCAATGGCTGACTGCTTCAGGATTGCCTTGGGAGTGGATTGCCAGGCCCTTCTCCCATTTTTGCGGTGCTGGGAATTGAACTCGGGACCTCAGAAACTGCAGTGCAGTCCTCTACCAACTGAGCTAAATCCCAGCCCATTCATACAACTTTACTCTCTTAATACTAGGTAACAATCAGGCATGGACAGCAGGAAAGAATGGGCTCCTGGGGAACAAAAGCACAGAGAGCCAATTCTAGGAAGTTTTTCATTAGCCATAAGGAATCCTTGCATAACAGCAACAAAACCAGACCATGAAGAAGCTCATGCTCTACCAAACCCGTTCTATACCTGTTCCACCCTAATGTTAACTAGACTGCCACAAGAACAAACGTAAAACCACCACAAACAGGCACCTTCACCCACTAGCCTACTGACTCTTGAGTAGCCTGTGCTGTGGTCTAAGAGCATCTTCTTTCCTGTTTCTCTTAATAAACGCACTCTTCTTTCTACTTTGCAGACTGATTCTCACCTTTCAGTTCAACACAATTCCTTACAAAATTCTTCTTAACAAGTGAACAAGATCTGAGGGTAATTTCCCCACAACATCTTGGCTAGACCATATAGCATCTTTGTTCAATTGTGCTAGTGACTCTTATAACAGCCACTTTCTAAACATAGTGGTACATCAGTGGATTATTTTATTCACACTTTCTTAACTACTCACTAAGTTTGAGATCCCTTCATGTACTTACCATTTATTAAGCCTTTCTATAAACTGACTTGATTTTTCTTGAATATTTATTTCATTGCTAATCTTACTATATTGATTTTGATGGCATCTGTGTTATACTTACCAAGCCTTTATCATTAATGTAGTTGAAAACATTTTTATCCTATATAGCATCTTTCCCCATGAACTCTTTGAACATTTCTATATCATCATATAAGTCTTAGAGGAGTGTGGTGTGTGGTGTGTGGTGTGTGTGTGGAGGTGGGTGGGTGTGGGTGTTGGTGGGAAGGCATGTGAGATTATTTTACACATGGTATGTTTCTTAAAAGGAGTCCTGAGCTTAACTGATGCATGTCTAACTTTTATAAGATATTTATTTTATTATTTAGGCCATTCTATCTGGAATTAACTTTCACATATGATATGAAGGGTAAGACCAAAGTTTTATTTTATTTTTGTTTTCTGTTGTTTTTATTTTCAGTTGGATAGGAAGATTTTGCAATGTTAAACAAACTTCTTTTTTGTCTGTGCCCTAAATGTCTAACACCTTTGATAACCCATAGTTAATACTGAGAAACTAGTTTATGTTTCCTACAATGATTTCAAAATATTTTTAATATTTTTCAATATTAAAATGAATTTAACATGAACTGGAATGATAAAATGTGAAGATTGTTCACAGTTTTCAGTGCTTTTAATACAGCACACTTCTGATGTTCTCATCCTTCCAAGAAATACATAAGAAAAATCAGGACTAAGATTCCCTCGACTTTCCTGGCACAGTCACTGACAGCCATGCCTGTGCCCCCATTTCTCCCCTCATGCCTGTTTCAATGGAGTCAAGACTTTTGCTAGTTCCTTAAACCATGTGTGTCTTCACTCGTGACAATCACATCATTTAAATACCTAATTTAGCAGTTTTCATCTTTGTATTAGATCAGTGATTGCTAAAATACAACCTTTCTGTGCCACGTAATTTCATTTTCATATAATTAGGCTGATGCTGGAAGAATTATCTATGCAGTTCCAAAAGATTATTTTAAAGGATATTTTTGCACCAATTTTGTTTTGGACAGATTTGGCCAAATCTCTTGGTCTGCCATCCGCCAGTTAATGGAAAGGTTCCAATATGCTTTTCACGTAAGAGTGATATTTTGAAAATGCAAAGTTAATCACACCGGCTTCTACCCACAGACATTCCATATTTGATTAACTTTGTCATTGTGAAGACAAATAACTCTGAGTGGGCTCAATGTCTTTCACAGAGATGGCTTGGGAGAACCTCTGTAGCCAAATATCACAAAGCCTCCAACCCTCTGTGTTTTCCCCAACACTGAAGATACCTTTTCTGTGCTGTGTGTGTACCATGCTATCTCCTAGTCCAGAACCACAGACCTGCTTCATGGGGCTTTCCAAAGTGGGATCTTTGCATCTGCTTTGCAATTATTTCAATTATTTCTTCCTCTTTCAAGTTTATATTCTCTGTAGAGATGATGTGAACTTGACATTGCCATTATTCCTTCAGTGCCAAAGAGGATATCTATTTTACTGAAGTTTTATTTGATAGTTTTATTTGATAAAACTATTAAATGAGTCATTAATATAATTTTATCAATTGTCTTCAGTCACAGGATTAATTTCCTTCTGAAACTGGCTCTTGAGGTAGCTAAGAAGTATTTTATTTAGGGATGATATATCATATCTGATATTACCTTATTGTGAAAGAATTGACCTTAGCCTTTTAAGTCTTGCCAATATTATACTGTTGTGTTTAAAATTATGAATATTTAAGATAGATCATAATTCTATACCTTCAGGGATGGCTTCCTAGCCTAATTCCATACTTTCATGAAAATGAGTCTGAATTCACTAGAGAATAAAAAGCAAATAAAATACTACTAACTCATGAGCTCTTTAAGAATAGATTGGGAAAATTTGCTGCTAAACTTTGTTTTGCCTTTCGACTTCTTTTTTAATATATTTGACAAGAATAAAGTCTACTACAGTAGCAGGCAGTAAGATTGCTGATTTGGGGAGGAGAAGAAACATTTCAAATAACGCAATATTTTGAAAAATGTAAAATGTTTCAAATTCTAGAATGGGAAACTTAAAAAGTTAAAAATGTTTTTATAGAGCAAAACAAGATGAAGGAAATATTCTCACAATCTGTTGCTAACCATAAGAAAAGTACATTTTAAATATGCAAGAAAGAAACTTATGACATTTCTTCACAGTTATATAACATGTTGGAAAACCTGTCCCTAATACAGGTGAATTTTATAACTCTTTTATAACTCTTCATATATGTGTGTATGTGTGTGTGTACATACATGTATGTTATACACACACACACTGCCTTCAGTCATATCCCCCTGGTATTTGATCCTGTTAGGTCTCAGAGGCTAAGCAGGATTGGCCTGGTTATTCGTTGGATGAGAGATTGCCTAGGAATACCAGGTGATATAGCCTAGGGAGAAGGACCTGGCAATCCACTCCCCAAACAATCAGTCACTGAAAACCCTATGAATAGCAGAAAAGCACTGACATAGTGCCAGGCATGGCACAGTGTCAGGTAATGTTCTGTCTGTGGTAGAGTCGCTCTGAGTTGGACCCAGCTTGATGGCACCTAATAACAACAAATATGTATGCACTAGTTTACCATTTCAGTGAGAACTTTCCCCTTGATCTCCGTAAAAATGATGTGACAAATAGGAAACCTGCACACAAACTATGTATTGATGGTGGCCATCTTCAGGTGGTGATGACAAGTCAGACTACTCACAGATGAGAACACTGTGAGCAGGTTATTCGTAAGATGATTTATAAAGTTATGCCCCCTTACCACATCAAGGTGCTGTTTAAGACAACAGAAAGTCTACTTGAGGCTCAAATCAGAGCTTGTTACAATTAACAAGTTCCTAAATGATAATTATCCCATGACTACTTGTTGAATCATTTATCACCTTTTGTTTGAAACACTATGTTTATTGTATAAAAAATAATACTTTGTTTTAGGTTCTATACCTGATGCTCACCTCAAATTTAATGAATTCCATTGTTAACTACTCTAGCTTTATAGTATTTCAGAGCCAAAACAATTTGATAGTCTTAAAGTTTAACTTACTAAAAAAGTATAGTTTTATCAAAGCTAAAACTGTTTTTAAACTTCTCTTCTGAATACATGGAACTTTGGCTAAATTAAAATGCTAAGAGTACCTCAGGCTGACTTGTCTAGGTAAAAGGTTGTTCTTATGTCAAATATAATCTAATTTTTCTTATTTTCTTGTGAACATAGATCATGTTTATCTAGCAGTCTCTGAGTAGTAGGTTTATGACTTCTTATAATATTTAAATTTTAATTTCAAAATGTTATATAATACTATTAAATTTGCCTGCCTAATGTCAGAATCTCCCACGTGTCTGTCAGCTTGTCATGCAGTGGGGACTTGCATATTACTGTGATGCTGAAAGCTATGCCACTAGTATTTTAGATACCAGCAGGGCCACCCATGGTAGACAGCTTTCAGCTGAGCTTCCAGACTAAAACAGACTAGAGAGAATGACCTGGCAGTCTGCTCCCAAAACAATCATCGATTGAAAACCCAACATATAGCAGAGAAGCACTGTAAAATATAGTGGAGTAAACTGAAGGCATTCAAGAAATGACTGGGGAAGAGTTACCTCCTCAAAGAAGAAATATCCTTAATGATGTGAACAGAGGAAAGCCCCTGGGACCTCCATTTGCTGAGGTGGCATGACTAAACATGAGAAGAAAGACAGTGGCTACAACAATGGGCTCAATATAAAAAGATCATGTGCATGGCACAGTGTTGGGTAGTATTTGTTTTGTTGTACATAAGGTAGCTATGAGTTGGATCCAACTCAATGGCACAACAAATGTCAGTGTACAACACTGTCATTTACCTGGGACTACCACAAAGTACAAGCATTTCCTATAGATGACACAATCAAAATCTAGAAATTGAGCTTTTCATTCATAATCTTATTGGGGTCTTGGTTCACAATTCCTTAACCTACCTGTTACCCTTAAGTTTTTCACCCCTTTAATATCTAAATCTTATATCTTCTAATGCTAATACAAAGTCACAATGACTCCACAGAGTGATCAAAACTTATGGTGGAGTAGATGCAGTGATATGTTAAAACATCTTGCATGGTTTTGGATAATTTATTGTTTAGAATACTTAACTTGAATTTCAAAATAAATTCTCTATCATTTGTTATGAATCTCCCTGACCTTTGAGGTTAGGCTGAGTCAAGGTCATTTCTATCCTAGCTGTTTTCTTCTTGTTGTTGCTGTTTTTGTACTACTTGCTGGTTGAACCCAGAGCCTTGCACATATTTTGCAAATGCTCTAACACTAGGCTTCGTCCCAGCCCCATTTTTATTTTGCATTCTGAGTCAGGGTCTCTCTTTCACAGGCTGCCTCTGGCCTTGAACTCAGGATCCTCCTTCCTCTGCCTTCTATGTCTGTCACTGGGGTTGCCCTGTTTTATTATTTTTAAAAAAGTATATTTTGAATATAAAACCTGAAAATTCCATATATATGACTCAATGACTAGGCTCCAAATTATTTCATGTGTCTTCTCATTTTATCTTTTAATGTACATATTTCATTTTAAACATGTTTCCACTATAAAGTTATTAATTTCTCTGTAAATAGATTTTTTAAATGATCATGTGCTGACAGTTTAGAATGATAGATACTTTTCTAAAAGCTATATTAATCCATTACTCCTTATTCTTGTGAAAAGAAGGCTTTTATTTAAAATGAAATGGCAATATAATATTGCAAACTAAAATGCTTTCTCTCATAGTCAGAAGAGATCATAGCACTATAATAATTGGACATACCAAATTCATTGATACAATATCACAAGTGATAAACTTAAGTTCTCATAAATTAAATTGCTGTTTGAAGTATGACTCTTAATTAAAATATTTTAAAGTTTTTAAAATGCTTGTTTGAAGATGTATAACCAACATTTTCTAATATTTATGTTTCCTTTTATGTCTGCTAACCATAATAATGCTATACCATAAAATCAAAGATGTAAACTTCAAATTATTGCAAAAAGTCCCAAGCCATACATACAAATGTCAATTAAATATTGTTTTAACATATATATTTATATTTATATATACATATCATATATAGAGAGAGTATGTTCTTGTTAGGTGCCGTCAAGTCAGTGTCCAACTCACGGCGACCCTATGTACAACAGGTGAAATACTATTGTCAGTGCTTCTCTGCTATTCACCGGGTTTTCAATGGCTGATTGTTTTTTGGGAGTGGGTTTCTAGGTCTTTCTGTTGTTTTGCAGTGCTGGGGATTGAACCTGGGTCCTCAGAGAGTGTGGAGCAGCACTCTACCAACTAAGCTAAACTCCAGCCCATATAGAGTACATATATGCAATATTTCATTACACTACATAATGAAATATTTTTGGCATGGCCAAGTTTAGTTTTTAACCATAAGAATTAAATATAGGTAAAGTTGTTATATACATTATGTACATGCACAGGGTACCAAAGATGGATACACATCCTGGGATAAAACTTTCCATTTTGCTGTCTTAAAAATACATTATGTGCTTGTTTTGACGTGACACTAGAAATCAAATACAAAATATCATACTACACATTGCTACCATAATTCAATTCAACTTTGAAAAACAGTATGTCAGATAACATCTCTTAAAATGTGTCTATATTGTTAGCACTCCGATATATGTATAATTGTCATGATTACACGTCACAACATCTACAAAAAAGCTAATAAATCAGAAGTACTTGAAAATGAAGCACATATGTAGACAAAATGCTAAATTAAGTAAACTAATGCTCATATCAAATCTATTTAAGAGCTCCAAATTGTTCTTTTCCCCAAGTTTCATCTTATATGAAACATTATATCCCATTAAGTCCCTTTTGTCCTTTTTATTGTTATCTTAATCAAGATCTTGAGTAAATCAAATCTTTTTGGCTTCATCTTTCTTCCTCTATCTAAAATTGCCCTTTTCTATGTTGTTTTATAGATAGGTAGATATGTTGTTGTTGTTGTTGTTGTTGTTGTTGTTGTTGTTAGGTCCTGTCTGACTCATAGTCACCCTATGAACAACAGAACAAAACATTCCCCGACACTGTGCCATACCCAGCACTCTCTCCTATTTATAGAGTTTTCATTGGCTGATTGTTTCAGGGTTGCTTCCAGAGTGGATTGCCATGTCCTTCTCCCATGTTTGTAGTGCTGGGGATTGAACTCAGGTCCTCAAAAAGCATGGACTGGCACTCTACCAAGTCAGCCAAAGCTCAGACCATAGATAGACATTGATATAGATAATCAGTCTGAGCAATCTCAACCTATCAAGCAGCTCAATATTAAATTTCTTGAATCTCTCAGTTTACTTATATAATTCCCCTTAAGGAAAGTATTTGTAGAAAACAAAGCAATGCTATTTCATGGTAACTCAAGTAAGAAATGACTTTCTAGAGTACATCTAAGAGCAGGGACCAGCATCTCATTCCTTGGTTAGATGACATTTGAGCTGCTACAAAGGAATCATGCCATGGAGCCCCTGGGGAGGAAAATTCTGAGTTCATGGGAGAGAGAACATTAATCCCAAGAAGTTTTCAGTTACACATAAAAATAAATACTCTTATCTGAGAGGTATTTCAAAAATTTGAAGGTGTGAGGCATGTGGGAGATTTCACTGAGTGTACTGTGTGCAAAGAAGGCAGAGTTTGCTAAAGTAATACATTGAACAGTAGATGGACTAAGATTTCATGGAGTAACTTGTGACTTGTTTGCTAGGTTCAAGTTCAAAATGTCCGCTCCAGTCTTTGCTATGTCTCTGAATTACAATGAGGTTTAGCTGCCCGAATTCGCAGACTCTGCTTTTACCGAAAACTCTATTAATAATTTTCATATACTGCTTCCTTCCCTAACCTAATAAAAAGGTTACAGAAGGGATGAGCAGGCCAACTTTCACTCTTTGGTGTCTTTTCTTCTCCCTCTCTCTGCTTTTATCATTTGATATTACCCTGTCTGCCCCTCTGATGGGGGGCGTCTGCTGTGTTCTCTGGAACCTTCCTTAACATTTGCTCAGAATTCTCCTTCCCAGGGAGATGTATGCCCCCTTCACTTTCTGCAGTGATTCGTCACACTTCTGAGGATGTAGATACTATATTCCTGCAATTCATGTCTACGTATTCGACCGGTGTTTTGAGATACAGCACCCCAAAGGTACGGGCAAGGTTTGCAAATGGATTAATACCTTACTGTAAATAATCATTAAAATGTACAAGCAAGATGTTGGCTGGGTCCTCAGATTGCTCAATACACTTATTTTTAGCATGTGATTTTAAAAAGAAAGTCTACCATTCATCTGTATTTCTTGAGAACTGGATTTGGAAAACAGTCTGAAAATCTGACAGGAATAAACTTTCACATATTTTTTCACTCTGTAACTGGCAAGATCAGAAATGCCATGAAAAGTAGACTGTCACACAGGATATTTTCTACTTCAGCTTGTTTCTGAACCCTGGCAGACACACAGTAATCCACATGCACACATTAAATCATGAAATAACATTCTCGATAGCTAAGAAGAAAAAAAGAGAACTACTTCAATTATCCTTAAAACTTTGTCCAAATGTTCAAAAATTAATTGATCTAAGAGATAAATAACACCTACTAACTTTTTTTTCATTTGTAAGAGGACTGAACAGAGTGAGTTATATGTATTCTATCACTTCAGTTTAGGGTGTTTATTATAAGAAGATTCAGACCAACTCAGCTTTTTATAAATGTAAATGCAGTTTTTAAATATGTGAATGCCTATTAAGAAATTCAACTCACAAGCTAATTCATTTTTTAAGGAATTAAGATATATTCATGGAGAGATATTAACATATCTACCAATGTTATTTAACTACCCACCTCATTTTCTTTTATTTTCCACTAGGCACAATTAAGTCTACACAGCATAGTTCATATGTTTTATGGGGCATTGAATTGGTAGCAGATGAGAGAATCATGATGGTTACTGCTGCTGTTTCTGATGGTAGGGAGGTAATAGGCCAATCTTCTCTCTCAATGACTCTGGCCTGACCAGAGAAGATGAGGTAGTAGAGGAATTGAATCATTTTAAAAGAGGCATTTGCGCAGAAAAGAGAGTGAACTATCAATTGAGTTGTGCTTCACAGAGAATGGCACTTTTGCCTTTGGGCATTTTTTTAAAAGTAGGAACAAACTCATATTTAATACTTTCTTTATTGCATGCAATGAACATCATGTTTTCCTCTGTGTGTATCAAAATGAATGATATGTTTGTGTCTGTTATCCTAGTTAGCTCCACAGAAAATAGGTACTCTCACTGCATTTAAGCTAATTTCTTGCAGTTGAATTTCCCTACAGGGAGATAATATTACTGAAAAGACACAGAGGAATTTCTGTAATACTGAATCAAAAAGACATAGAAAAATATTGAGCTTCCTAGATAATGCTTAAAATACGTGAAAATTATGTTCTTACTGCAAAGTTAGTGATAAAAACTGTTTCCTCCTGTTACAAATCACAGAATGTCCTTCATGTTGTATACCTGTCTATTTTTCCTTATACATTGAGTATGAAAAACAGGCTTTTCAGGTCTTCTGATTAACCATAAAATAAGAGGAATTATCTATATTAGATTCTTTTTTCTAATGCCTTGGTTTGTCTTTCCTGAATTTCCCACTGTCTCCACTTAAGGATGTGTACACAAACATGTGTCTGTGTGTGTTTAATACATTGGTTATACAGTCTCTCACTTTTTAAATTTGAATTAAATAATATATTTGTCAAGAATAGTAAATGTTTGTGCAAGAAATTGTCTGCTGCCAGACTACCCTGGAATCCCATCTTGTTTGATCTCAGAATCTAAGCAGGGTCAGGCCTGGTTAATACTTGGATGGGAGACTGCCTGAGAATACCAGGTACAGTAGTCTAGGGAGAAGGGCCTGGTAGCCTACTCCCAAAACAATCAGGCATGAAAAACCCTACGACTACCAGAGAAGCACTGACATAGAGCCAGGCACGGCACAGTGTCAGGGAGTATTTTGTTCTGTAGTATGTAAGGTCTCTCTGAGTCAGACCCAGGTCAACAGTACCTAACAACAACAACATATAAGTAATTATAATGAAGCCAGGCATGGTGGCGCACACCTGTAATCCCAGTGGTTCAGGAGGCACAGGCAGGAGGATCTCAAATTTGAGACCAGAGGCAGTCTGCGTAACTTAGTGAGACCCTGTCTCAAAAACTGAAAAAATGGGCTGGGGAGGCAGCTCAGTGGTCCAGCACTTGTAAAGTAGGCAGGCACCAGTCCCTGGGTTCAACCCCCAGTACCAAAAAAAAAAAAAAATTATAATGAGAGACACTGAATAGTTAGCCATTATTTTATGGTGACAATTTAATTTAGAATGAATTTTTAGTTATGTCTGGTAACTTGTGTTAAGCTTAAACTAGTCTAAACTTATGCATAACAAGTGATGATTTTTTGGAGTCAGTAAAAACATCATTTGTTATAAAACCAAAATATAGAAGATTTTTAGTGACAAAGTAATACCAGAATTATTAAAATAGATATTCATAGATGGCTGAACCCATTCCTGCACCCATGTGCAGGTGTGGGGGCTCTGTGCATATGGTATGTGTACACTCATTGATGCTATATATTCATAAGTGAAGAAGATGTGCGCTTTTTATTTTTAAAAATTAAGTTTGTGTGACAAGCTCACCAGCCACTAGAGTTCTAGAGACACATTTTTCCTCTTGCACAGAGAGATTTAGCAATCATTCAAAGTTTAAAAGTTGTGATCTGAAACTGCTTTCTCACTATCCGTGACAGATGAACAGCATTTGGACTCTGTAAAAGGTGAAAATGTGTTTCCCTAGTGTGTGGTGCACTTTCAAAAGTGTTAGAGCCCCTTGGAGTCTCAATATCACGAGCTGGAGTCTTGAAAACAGCTCTAACGGGCTGGTGCCATCCATGACAGGACGACTGTGCCCAGGGGTCCAGGTGGACTGGGAGAGTAACAGCACCCAGCAGACAAAAGATCTGTGATGGAGAGAAGCCAAGCACAGGAGCAAGTCATAACTGAGGCTCACTCACATCTCCACTTCCGCGGGTTGCGTATGGTGCAGAAAAGACAGAAGGAAATCAGAGGTCCACAGTGTTAGCTCATCTTTACCAGCGCAGGCAGGCGCTGACCTTGAGTTTGTGTCTGAAGGGAAGGGACCTGTGCTTTGCCATGCTGTTCCTTTCTTCCCTCACACCAATTCTGAAGAAAAGTTAATACTTCCCCACTTAAGCCTGACTGTGCTCTTTATCCAGTTCCTTCTAGCCTGATTTTGGTTATGACCAATGGTTTACTCCCCCTTATTCCCCTCCGTGTTTCCTGTCAATATTGGGAATTTAGAGCCAAGTTATGAACATCTTGAAATACTCCACGTTTTCAAACAGGCTCTCCCTTAATTCACCGAAGAAGCTGGGTTCTGCGGTTCTTTCATTTTCTACTCTTATTTTCCGTGCTCTGAGGTGATGTTCTACCATGGAGATTAAAGTGCACGCTATCTCATGATGTCTTTTTAATTCTCTTACTCAGTATGTTTATTCTTTGTGTACTCTGAAAAATGGCTTATTAGTAAGCATAAAATCACTGCTAACATGGCTTCATGTGTGTTTCCACAATAACCGACAATTGGTCAAGGAGAAAGACTCCAACAGTTTCTTAAACCAGGAGAATCCTTTTTTTTAGTTATTAACATAGCATCATTAGTCAACCGAAAAATAAGTATATGAATTATACCTATGCTTAATTTGTCCTTTAAATGGAAAACTTACAGTCTCTATAATCTTCCATAATGACAGACAAAAAAATTAAACTGGCACTTTGGCAATAATGCATTTTGCCAAAATACATTAATGACTATTTCTGATTTTATGTTAAAAATTGACAAAATTGGGATTTCTAAAGGTTTAAAATATATTTAAAGTCAGAAAGAAAGGTTCTATAAAATGTGTATTCCAGGCATCAACTGATTTGAATGCTTGTATTTGCATACCAAAATTTAACTGCCTCTAAATAAATTAGTCTAAGTATCTGTCATATCTCTTAATGTCTCAAATTATTCCATCTGTTTCTTTGTTCACTAACTGCAACTACTCTACTTGAGATTAAGATGTGTGTGAAGTGACATAAGAAAGCAACCCAATAGAATTATTTCATAACTGAAAAGTGATTTAGTAAAAGAAGACTCCTATCATTCCACTGAGTCATGTGACTGTACAAGTGCCATATATAGATAATTTTATTGCACTCAGCTTTATGACAGAGCATGTTACTGAAAATCATTTTCAGATTTGTTTATCTACCCATTTTACATGTGTAACAATAACTTGCACTAGAATAAGAGTAAAATTTTAATCTCAATTTGTTAAGAAACTTAGATTTGATGACTTATACCAGGCACTATTGTCAGTGCTTCTCCTGCTATTCATAGGGTGTTTGATGGCTGATTGTTTTGGGAGTGGGCTGCCAGGTCCTTCTTCCAAGCCTACAGCATCTAGCATTTCCAGGAAATCTCCCATCCAAGGACTATCTGGGCCCAACCCTGCTTAGTTTCTGAGATCAGATGAGATCGGATGCCAGGGTGGTATGGCTGTAGATGTCTAAATGTATGTAGACAAGTTTAAAAAGGGTTTAGTTCTATGAAGATGGATATTTTCAGTGCATGACTAAGGTTATTCTCTTATTAATACTGTTATAATAATAGGAGAAAAGGCGTTAAGATCATTATGATGGTAAAGACATTTAATTGTATTACCTACAAATATTTTTGCTATATCAAGATAATCTGTATTACTAATGATAGAGTAATTTTAAATTATTTTACAACTTTTTACTTTTGGTTTTACTTTGTTGTCAGGAGAGAATTTGAGACTATACAGGCACAACACTTCACTAAGCAAATAAAATTATTGCCTATCTTCAGACAGAAAATTGTCTAGAACTTCATAAACTGACTACCCCTTCCCAAAATAAATTAAAATCAATATGCCTTGAGCAAGTATGTGCTGTTTACTTCTGCTCTATTTCAACCTGATCAAGTGTAACAGATGTATTGCTAATGTGGATCTGGAGCCATGCCCTTAACAGATTTGAGTGAACAGATGAGCAGTCAGGAAAAGTTTAGA
>VMDO01021429.1:0-35379 GCA_007922755.1 Pedetes capensis | reverse complement strand
CATCAACCAAAGTGCCCTTCAACAGAAGAATGGATAAAAACACTATGGTATATATACACAATGGAATACTATTCAGCAATCAAGAAAAATGAAATAGGGTCATTTGCAGCAAAATGGATGGAATTAGAGAAAATTATTTTAAGTGAACGAACACAAGATCAGAAAGAGAAACAACACATGTTCTCACTCATATGAGAGAGCTGACTCAAAATTACAAGAAGAAAAAATCCTACTCAAAGGTCAGATCATCGAGTTTTCTACATTAAAATATATATATACACACACACACACACATATACACACATACATACACATACACACACACATATATATATATACTTTTATTAGATATGTTTATAATTAAGGATTTATTGCTATTGTGAATATGATTCTTTTTTTATTGGAAATTTTCCATGTACACCTTAATGTGATTCATTCTGATATACTTTTCATTGTGACATTTCCATATATGCATTTTGTTGTACATTATATGTATAAGTTCCCCCTTACCCTCTTGTGTGCTTCCTCCCCCCCGAACCCCCCATCAAAGACTTCTCTTCCATTTACTTGTCTTTTTATAGTAATATTTTTCTATATATCCTTGGGTTCCAGTTCTGTTTAAGATGGAAACTTTTTCTGTAATGAACTTTCTTTTTACATTGTCAGAACTATTACATGAATTTTCTAGACCATCTATAATAATACCATTCTTAGCTTATTTTCTTTTATTATGATCCAACCTTTGTATAGGATTTTTTCCTTCTTATAATTTTGATTCAGCTCCCACATATGAGTGAGAACATGTGGTGTTTCTCTCTCTGAGCTTGTGTTCGCAGCATCTGTTTTTTGGTCCTCTCCTCAAAGACTGTGACCAATAGCTTTGGCTTTCTTTTCTTTTCTTTTCTTTTCTTTTCCTTTCTCTTTTCTTTTCTTTTTTTTTTTTGCAGTACTGTGGGGCAAAACCCAGGGCCTTGTGCATAATTTTTGCAAATGCATTACCTCTGAGCTGCACCCCAGGCCCTTTTTATTATTTTTTATCTTCAGACAGGGTTTTGCTAAATTATGCAGGCTACCTCTGGTCTCAAATCTGTGATCCTCCTGCCTCTGCCTCTTGAGTTGCTGGGATTTTAGATGTGAGCCACTTTGCTCAGCTCAGCTTTGACTTTCTGTATAGCAACCTTCTCCCCCTACTTGTTTTTGAGGAAGGAGCTCTGAGAACACACAGACACACACACACACACACACACACACACACTCACACACACACACACATGTACATTATATGAAGTGTTATCAAGAATATGGTGAATGTTTAACTTAAAAAAATTATAACAGTAAAAGACACATTGCCATTAATCCCCCTCAGGATACTTGCGTTGGTTTCAAGCATTCTTATCTCATCATTCCTGTCACTTTCTGAAGCAGTTCTGGAAGTCCTTTTTCATGAGTATCTTAGTTTCATTCTCCCTCATGACAATGCTCCTTGTCACACATCACTTCTGGTACAGCAATTTCTGTCTAATTAAAATATCATGGTGTGTCCTCATCTACCTTAGTTACTGGATCTGGCACTGTGAGACTTCTGGCACTCCCCCAAAGTCAAAATTACCATGAATCCATTCAGTACATTGAGCCAGCCATGACAGTGCACCTAAAGACGCTTAGGAAATAGGATTTCCAGAACTGCTTCAAAAAGTGCCAAGAATGATGGGATAAGTGTGTTTGAAGTCAGATGGAGCATTTTGAGGGCAGTTTAATGGCAATGCATCTTGTACTATATTTTATTTTAATTTAAACATTCACCATGTATTTTGATCACACTTCATGTATGTGTGTAAAGAAATGAATCTTAGCTAAAAAATAAAGCATTTATTTTTCCCTATTCTAAAGTTACATTGGGGCTGGAGTTTAGCTCAGTTGGTAGAGTGCCCCTCTGCACATTCTGAAGAACCAGGTTCCATCCCCAGCACTACAAAAATGGGAGAAGGATGTGGCAGTCCACTCCTGAAACAATCCCAAAGCAACCAGCTGTTGAAAATCCTATGAGGACTCGACTCAACAGCACCTAACAATGACAACAAAGAATTACATTGAGGCACTTACTGTATTGTTCTCTGGATAACATATTCTTTTATTTATTTATTTATTTTGGTTGTGGTACTGTAGATGGATAATCTATTCCTAAACAAAAAATAATGGTAAAAATGTGTTTGATGTGAATCAAAGACAATAATAATAATAATAATAATAATAATCACTCCAAAGTAATATACTGGGTTTTCCCTCATCCCACAGCAACTGAAAATTTATTTCCTACTAGCCTTTTCCTTCCTTTCTGACCCCCAAATCATGTTTTGACATTTTGATTAAAATTAGACTTCACATTTGCTGCCAGAAATGAGGATGACTTTGATGGGAATTTTTGAACCAGTGACATTAAATTTTTGAGCCTGATTATCCTCAAGAGGATCCTTGATTCCATTAGTCACTACTGCCATCTTTCCACCCAAATTACTCATCCATCTTGGCAGGGATGGACAGAGCAGGAACAGTGGTTCTGTGCTCAAGAGGCAGTGAGAAGCCCAAGGGTTGAACCGTGCTTGAGAGATAGAAATAATGCAGCATGATTCCCTGTCTCAGTTCTTTTAAGATCAGACACATAGCTGGGTATAATCCCAGTAATTTGGGAGGCAAAGGCAGGAGGATTACAAGTACAAGGCCTGAGGCAACCTGTGCAATTTAGTGAGACCTTGTCTCAAAATATAAAATAAAAAAGGAGCCAGAGGTGCAGCTCAGCGGTACAGTGCTTGCAAAGTATGTTTGGGGGAGCGGCGTGAAGGATCATTTACACACCTGGCTTTGTGGCACACAAGTGTAATCCCAGCACCCAGGAGCTTGCGGTATGGGGTGCAGAGTTCAAGGCCAGTCTGGGCTACATAATAAGTTTAAGGCCAGCCTGGTCTACATAGTGAGACCCTGTCTCAAAACCACAAAACAAACAAAAAAGCCAAACCAAAATAAAACAAAACCCCAAACTAACAACAAAAATCAGAGACACATAAATAAGCCCCTAATAGTCTTTAAAAAGAAGAAAAGATTAAATGATTTCTCTATCTTCTATATCCTTTTACTGGTGTACACTTTTTTATTTATACCTGTGGTATTGTGCTCTGACATGTTATTGTTTCCTAATGTTTTCTAGTCAATACATGGTTTTAGAATTGAGCCAGGTTTCTGTATGTAAACCTAACTTGTTACCTCTGCCTGCTGATTGTATACAGACATCCATACACCACTAGGGTTGAGCACCTGGTTTGTCCTACCTCTCTAATTGTATAAGTAATTCTGCAATGAATGTCTTTGCCCATGTCCTTTTATAGAATGGTATGAGAGCTTTCTGGAATCTATGCCCAGGAACTGGATCATTGGGTTGTGGGGAGTATACATACTATACTTGTTTCACCAACTGCTATCCATGTTTTAATGTATTTATCTATAACTATTTATCTGTAACTAAACATGTATTTATCATGTTTCCCATGAGCCAGGCATTGTCCTAGGTGCCAGAGTCACAGGAGAGAACAACAGATAAAAAACTCCATACACAAGCCGGGCACGGTGGCGTGCACCTGTAATCCCAGCAAGTCAGGAGGCAGAGACAGGAGGATCGAAAGAAGTTCGAGACCAGAGGCATAATCTGCGTAATTTAGTGAGACCTTATCTCAAAAAGTAAAAAAAACAAAAACCAAAAAACAGGCTGGGGATGCAGCTCTTTTTGCAAAGCATCCAAGCACGAGGCCCTGGGTTCAACACTCAGTACCACATAAAAAAACGAAAAACAAAAAGCAACCCCCCAAAACAAACAAACAAACAAACAACCAAAAAAAAAAAAAGCAAAAAAGCAACCAACCAAACAAACAAATAAAACCCCCAAAGACTCTGTACCATGCTAACTTCTACTGCAGTGAGAGGATTAATCAAGTTTAAATAGTGTCTAATAGTGATGAGTGCTATGGGGAAAAATAAAGGTGAGAAGGGGATTGGAAGTAGGGGCAGGGCTGGGGTGGGCTGGGATTTTATGCACACTGATTAGGGGAGGCCTCACTGAGATGACAGCAGAGCAAAGACCTGAAAGTATTTGGGGAGTGAACCACTTGGATATTTGAGAGAAAACTATTCCAACTAGGAGATTAGCAAATACACCGACAGTGAAATTTTGACAATTTGGAATTCAGGTAGTCAAAAATGGATTTATGTATATGATTACTTACCAAAATACATTTGACCTTTTCAGTCATACAACTTACTCTATTTACTTTTGATTATTATACAAATTCTCAGTTTCTTAAGATATTTAACCAACCTTGATTCTTTCTGAAATCTAGTCTCTGTTCCATCCTTTACTGTTTATTTGTTTCTTCTGGCTTTTGCAGTGGGAATTTGTGAGCCACGCCAAGATCCTGAACTGTCAAAGAAGGATTCAGTTGTAGTCAGGATGCATTAGGGCTGGCAGGGTTAGAGGCACATTTTTGAAATACAGAAGGCTCTTGTCATTTTTGAGGATGGTCTCCTGGGGACTTAAATTCCCCAGTTCCCCATTACTGACATGTTTATTCAGGCTCCTGGCTTACACTTGAATCGTATGTTTTGTGGGAGGCATGTGTTTCCTGTGCATACCTTTACTTGGTGACTTTTTTTTTTTTAACAAAGAAACACAGTTATACATTTTTAAACTTAATTAATTAATTTCAGTACTGAGAAGTTGAACCTAGGGCCTCACATATTAGCATAGTGCTCTACCACTGAGCTGTACGCCCCACCTCTCTTTTTTTTAAAAAAAAAAGAAAATTGGAGACAGGGTCTTGCTAAGTTGTGCAGGATTCCTCTGGCCTTCAACTCACTATCCTCCTACCTCAGCCTCCCCAGTAGCTGGGATTACAGGCATGTGCCACAGTGCCCAGCTATAATTTTATTTCGAAGGAATAAAAGAAAAGAGGAACAAAGCCAAGCTGAGGTAAGTATGCTAGGGTTATGCTGTGACTAGCTAAGTTGTTTCTTCCCAGGAGGATCTTAAAGGAAATAAGTAGCTACATGTGGGCACAGCCACACTCTGAATGCTGAGTCCTTGAATGTTATCATTTTCGTTCTCGAACTGACTCAATGGCACCTACCAACAACAACATAACTATTTCAGAGTTTCCCCAATATTTTTGTCACTAATTTGTATAAATAATGTTTACTGTTTTAATCAAGAGGTGTGTTTTGGGGCAGATGTTTTCTCAGAAGCTTTTAAAAGTTTAAATATGAACATAAGATTCATAATAGTTTAATTTTGATGGTTCTGAATTTTAGATCATATATTTTATAGAGAATATTTATATTGCTTGTTATTATAATTACATGCCTTTTAAAAATATGTTACCAATTTTTGGGCATGTTTATAGCGTGATAATGTCCTCTGTACAGATAGAGGTATGATGATGTTCTACACTCCTTTCTCCAAACCTGCCTCCAGCCTTCTCTCCTCTTTTAATTAATGGCCTGATACAAAATCATACTTTAATGAAATGCTGTTTTTCATTAGGCTGCTTATAGCACATATCTTAATAATGAGATAAATGTTAAATGAGACTGCCAAGGAATATAATGCAACCTGTTATGTGTTATGGTTTTCAAATTATTATGCATTTCCTTGTTGAGTGTTGAGTGTTGTGCCATACTGATTAAATATGTATTCTAATCTTATTTGAAGATACATCTTTAGTTTTTCAATCATAAGGAAACCACAGGAAATAATAACATTTTATATGAATTAATAAAACCATAAGGTACATAAACTATTCTACTAAAATATCTAGTTCAGTATATTTCAAAACTTAACTTGCCTTTAAAATGAGGCTAAAAGATTTCTGTGTCAACTTATTTAAAATATAGCCATATTAATTAAAATATAGCCATATTAATTATTTTAATGATTTTGTTTGTGAGTGACTAGAAAAATATAATGAATATAACTCTACCATCATAAGACTTTTTCATGAATTTGCTCAAGGACTACAGACTTAACCCATAGGAACTGGAATATACAATCTCCTCCATCTGACTGTAAAACATGTTAACAATCTTTTTCTCTACTCAGGTACCATTTATATTTACACCATTTGCCGAAAACTAATGATCATAGGTCAGTCTTCCAAGGTATGAAATGTACTAACAAAGTATTTCCCTCCATATTTCCTATTTTTTCCTGAGGTTTTTGTTCAATTATACATTGACTGTTAAACAAGGAATATTTAGTGAATTATTTAACAAAATGTAGTAAATAGATATTATAGTTTTATTGGTCTTTGCTTTACTTTAATAGAAATCACATGTAAAAATGTGGATAAAAAGTATTCATGAAAAGAAAAGGAATTCCTAAAATTGATGAGTATTCTCCAATGTTACCCCATCTGTCAGATAGTCATACTCATCACACTTGATATGGAATATCTTTCTGGTTACTCTATTTCTAGGAAAGGGAGATGATCTATCCTGGCTCGCCTAGGACAATTCTGTACGTGCCTATTGTCCTAGAGTAATTATTAATAGTGTCTTTGGCTCTTAAAAGTGTCCTGGTTTGGATGATAAACTATGGTTACCCTATTTATATTATGAAGTTCTTGGATTTTTCTTATGGCCCATGTACTATTGGAATGAATGAATACCCACTTTCTAAATCAGCACAAACCAAGGGCAAGGAGAATTTATTTTATAAGACTCTCATTTCCCAGTAAGTACTTCTTAGTTTTAGCTTGAGGAAGTTGCTGACACTTCCATTGACTTCCTACAATGTTGGTAGCACTTTTATCAGCAGGAGACATTCATTTTCTGTATTCATTTTCCAGTCATTGGAATGTAGGCCAAGAAGGGTGAACACACTCCTTTTGAGACCCTGCTGAAGTTGTTGTTGGCATCTGAAACATTGCTACTTTTTTTTTCTTTGCTTACCCTGAATATTTGAACACTCAGGAGAGATGCTTTTATTTTATTTTTTTATTTCCTTGAAGCATAGACAAGTACCTTAAAAGCTAACAACACTTAATAAAAATGAATGCAAAGGTATTTACATGCCCAGTGGACAGCGTTAGATGTGTATTCATTTTGTTACTCAAATTAAATAAAAAACAAAACTGTTTCTAACAATGACTTGAACAAACTGTGGGCCAGCATTTTGAGTGGGTAAATTTGGCCGACAGACTATTCCAATGATTCTACATTAGGTTCCCATTGATTTCCTAAAAAGAATTTATGTATTCTTGTTGCACTTGTAACAATAAATACTGCTTCACAGAACGATCATAGTTCCATGTGCTACCATGTTAACTTGCCAAAGCTTTGAAAGGCAGAGATGTCTGTGCCAACGTTTGGCTGTTAGTGTTTGTACTTGTTAACATTGAGAGAATTTAATTTTATGTGATAGTCATCTTAAAATAATTTCTTATTTATAACCTATTTAAAACATCTCTTCTCCTCTCCCCTTCAAGTAACTTGAGTTTGTCTTTGACACAGTAAGTGGTGAAGGAGAATAGTCATCTGGTCCCAGTCTTGTGGGAAGGGAGTGGGGGAGTGAGGCATGCAAGAATTTGGGGGTGATGAGTGGCTAGACATTTGGCACTTGAAGATTTTCTTCTTTGTCAGGCTGAAATTCTTTCAGATTTTTCAGTATAAAACGTTTCAGTGGAATTAATAATTTTCACCCAGAAGTTCCCAAACCCCCAGCTGTTCAATTGATTCCTGGGCTGAGGCTACAAGCGGACTTGATGGGTCCATTTAATGGTATGGCTGCAGGCATATTACAGTACTTAGCAAATATTAAAGAATACAGTGGAATCTACTCATTCTAAATATCTATTAATTTCTGTTTCACTTTACTATTAAACTGAAATATCTTAGTAAAGTATTTGGCTTAAACAATTATTGTCAAATTACCTCACATACCTTTACCATAAACTTTAAGTCATCTCCAAAATGGCTTCTGTGTCATTTTCCTCAAATGATAGAAGCTGATATAAATGAAGCTGTAGTGCCATCCTGTGGCTGAGCTGATTTATTACGTGAGTTTTTCCTGCTGATTCCTCTGCAACATGCTCTTCGCTGGGCCTGTATTTTGATTATGGGTATAGATTGGTTTCTCAAAGTCTTTTTTTTTTTTCCTGTGATGATAATAATTTTGCTCTATTATATCTTTTTTATTAATAGAAATAATTATTTCTAGTTTTTAGGGATAAGGAAAAAATGCTACAAATTGAGTGATTTTTGGAAATAGCTTTTCATATTGACACTTGAAAGAGTTTCTCAGTCCCCTAACTGGTTTTGGTGAGCCTCTCTCCTTTGTCAAGGCTGCTCTGTGTAATGGAAAGAATGTTGCACTTGAGAGTTCAAAGACTTGAATTCCAGCCCCAGGTGTATTGCTTAGAAGCAGTTTAGCCTCTTAAGAGTCAGATTAGGCTAAATTTAAGGTCCTTTCTGGTATGAAAATCTTGATTTGATTTAATTCTAACTCTGAAGCCAAACCCAAATATAAAGTGAACAATTGTTAACCTATTTTTATTTTGAAATATGAAATTTGTAATACCAAGAGTCCTGAGGGATTTTGGAAAGACATGTGAATTTAAAGAAGGAATTTACACATGGTTTAATCCCATACCCTTTAACCCCTCAGTGATACAAATGCAAAAATCCAAACAGGGGTTGTTAGGGAACAGTGGATGTGAGAAAAAATCAAGAGGTTTAGATGACTGCTGATTTCCTATCAGTTCACAGTGTAGGAAGGTTAGCAAGCAATGACAGCAGCAATAGCAAAAGCAGCAATAAGGCAGCATGGGGCTGGCTTAGCAGTGGTATAGTGTCCAGAAGGAGAGCTGAGAGGTTTCACTACACTGTGGGCTAGTCACACACTCCAAAGGGACATGAGCAATCTAGAGTGAAGCTTCAGAAGACTGGTGGTGCTGAAGGAGGGAAGTGCAGTTTGACAGGCTTAGAAGTACCTGCAGTGGTAGCACTGTGGCGTCTGATCCCGGCAGATCTCAGAAGCTAAGCAGGGTCGGACCTGGTTAGTACTTGGATGGGAGACTGCCTGGGAACACCAGGTGCTGTAGATTTGGGAGAGCAACCTGGCAGCCCACTCTCAAAAAACAATCAGGCACTGAAAACCCTAGGAATAGTAGAGAAGCACTGACAATAGTGTTTTACCTGTTGTACATAGGGTTGCTATGGGTTGCGCACCTACTGGATGGCACCTAACAACAAGTAGTAGAACATTTATCCTGGAGAGAAATCTTGAGGAGAGGATAGGCTGCATAGGTGTTTTCAGATTTTTGGAAGGCTGTGATTTGGAAGTATGTTTTGTCTTGCTTGGTAGTATTCCAGAAGGCACAGCTAGGGCCACTGTGGTGGAGGCATATCAATTGTGGGTTTTGTTTTAGATGATGGAAGTAGTTCTCATGTTGGAAAGTGTCTTTTGCTGCCACCTATTGTGTTCCTTGTCACCGGAAGTAGGAGCTCTTTGGGAAGGAAGTTGCAGAACATTGGATGGTAGTGCTAGTGAGGTTGGCAGGGGGGAAAGTTAAAGACTTTCAGCTCCTTGATTCTGTGTTGGTTGAACTAGTTCCATAGTCAGCACCATGGCCTGAAACTTTTTAATGAAAGTCAGTTGGGTAGTTAACAAATATTTATTGCATGTCTACTGTTTGCCAGGTACAGTTCCAGGTGCTGGAGATATAGTAGTGACTGAGACAGACAAGATCCCTTCCCTGAGTGAATTTGTATTCCATTGGGAGGAGCTTGCATTCCAGGAGAATATCAAAGAATACTACAATTTGTTGTTAAACCCCGATCTACTTCCAACAGTTTATCATCTTTGGAATTAAAACCAACCAGGTTCTGCCTTTTCAGGCTGCTTCTTTCTCTTAGATTTCTAATAAGCTGCATGCATATACATTATATATACTGTCTTTGAAGGCTCCTTAGATAGCAACGACATCTCAAAATATGTGTTTTACTTATTTTAACTTTAGCTCACTGGGTAGAGTGTTGCTCTGTGTTCTCTGAGGCCCTGGGTTTGATCCCCAGAACCGCAGAAATGGGAGAAGGACGTGGCAGCCCACTCCCAAAACAATCCCAGAAACAATCAGCCATTGAAAATGCTATGCTTGTTGCTATGACTTGGACCAACCTGACTCAATGGCACCTAACCACAATTACAACATGGCAGTGGGGTCTTAAAATAAGTTTTACTTATTTTAACTATTAAATACGATGTCTGTCTGGTGTGTTTGCTTTATGTATATGAAGCTCTTGGACTTTTTTGATGGTTTGCCTTTTCAAGGTGGATTATTAACCCACTAGAGACATGTTTTTAAAAAATTATTTCTTCAATTATTGAAGGCCTAATTTGTTAATGGAAGAGAGGCTCTATTCTTTTGTCCAAATTAGTTACCATTATTTGAGAATCTAGGATTCTTGTCAATTCTCTTAAGGCCAGTTCTGTTGACTTTAGGGTTGTCTACTGAACACATTCAATAATACTTGGGAATATTAGCTATGTACCTGACCTTGTTCTAGGTGCTGGTGATTCAAACAAATAGGCACTGTTCCTATTTTCAAAGAGATCAGTCTAGTTTTGGAATCACACATGTATGTTAGTATAATTGGATGTGACATGTGAAATAGGTTGAACCTCACTAATCCAAAAATCCAAAATCCAAAATGCTGCAAAATCTGAAACTTTTTGAGTACCAGCATTATGCCACAAGTGGAAAATTCCACATTTGACCTCATGTGACAGGTCAAAGTCAAATGCAGGTGTACTAAAAATATTACACAAATTACCTTTAGGGTATATGAATAAGGTATATATGAAACATAAATGAATTTTATGTTTGGACTTGGGTTCCATCCCCAGGATATCTCATTATTTTATGCAAATATTCTAAAATCTGAAAAAATTCAAAATCCAAAACAGTTCTGGTTCCAAGTATTTTGGATAAGGAATACTCAACCTGTGTGTATGCACATAAAAATGCAAGTGGATAATATACATACACACATAACATAGTCACAGTAGAGGTGGAAATAAGGCAATGGTTATTTCTCCCTAGGGACATTAGAAAAGTCTTGTTAAATAACTAGTTCTCCCTCCTCCTCCTCCTCCTTTTCTTTTTTCCTGTTCTTCCATCTCCTTCTCTTCCTCCTCTTTTTTCTTCTTTGTCATTAGTAAAGCTAACACTTCCCACCTGCCATTGTTCTAAGCATTTAACAGGTATTCACTCATTTCATCCCCACCCCTGTGAGGGACACTGTTGCTCGTGTTTTGCAGATGAAGAGCTGGAGGCCCATGGAGTTAAGTACATTGTCCAAGACGTTCAACACTGCTAGTAGAGGGGGTTGTGCTCCAGTTTAGTCTTGGGGAAAAGTGAAAGAGGGAATGATATGGGTGGAGATCAAGGAGTGAGCAAAGACGCACACATTTTGGACCAGTAAGACGGGTTGTGGAAGGGAAAGCCTTTTGGGCCAGCTTTAAGTGTACCATGCAAGGTCAATAGTAATGGAGAAGGCAAGGTAGGGACCTGACCATGAAAGGCCTTTGCAAACCATCAGGGTTTATACTTTGCCATACAGGCAATAGGGTGAGCAGAAGAATGACACAATCCAATTTGTGTTTTAGAAAGGCAACCATAATAGCGTGAGAGGGATGTATAATGAGGGGAATAATAAGAAGGGAGGTGGTGAGAACAAAGAAAAGGAGGTAAATGACGATGTATTCTAATAGTCCAGGGAGACACATGAGGACATACTTGGTTAGGGCTTCTATATCTGTGGATAGAATTTAGAATTTGAGCTTCTGAAATATTTAGTGCATAGATTCTTATTTTCACCCCAGTTATACTTCCTATAATAATATGTGAAGCATACATCAGATTTCCTCTTTCTTTCTTTCTTTCCTTTCATCCACTCACTCTTTTCTTTTGCTTTTCTTTTCTTTCTCCTTCCTTCCTTCTTTCTTCTTTTTCTTTCCTTTTTTGCAGTACTGGCAAGTTGAACCCAGGACCTTGCACATGCTAGGGTAGTGTTCTACCACTGAACTGCACCCCTAGCCACTTTTTAAATTTTATTTTGAGATAGTGTCTCACTGAGTTGCACAAGCTTCCATGGACCTGGAACCTGCAATCCTCCTGCCTAAGCCTCCTGAGTTGCTGGGATTATAGGCGTGTACCGTGGGGCTTGGCCAAATTTCCTCTTTCTTATACTAAATGAAGGGAAAAGCAATATTGGAACATTTTTGAAGAAAGATAAAGATTGAAAAAGTTAACTGCATAATACATATAACCATATAGTGTTTTCATGTCTAGGGTTTGAGGGAAGGTTATCTTAAAAAAAAAAAGAATTATCAAGGGATTTGTGGGGAAAGGCTATTCAGCTAGAAGAACATAAGAAGCTGTTACCGCTGTTCTTACAGACAGAGCAATGACATTGCAATCCTTCTCCCATCTTGTTTCAAATAGTTCCTTGGGAATAAATAATCTGGTAATAGACCCTCTTTACAGACTGCCAAATACCATGCTGTCTGCAGCCATACCTCCCTGATGTCTGATTTTGTCTGATCTCGGAAGCTAAACAGGTTTGGCCTGGTTTGTCCTTAGATAGGAGCCTGCCTGGGAACACTGGATTCTGTAGACTTGAGAGAAGGACCCAGCAGCCGACTCCTGAAACAATCAGCCATGGAAAACCACATGAATGGCAGAGAAGCACTGGCAGCTGTAGTGTGGGCATGGCACAATGTCGGGAAGTGTTTTGTTCTGTTGTAGCCAGGGTGGCTATGAGTTGGACTGGGCTCATCAGCACCTAACAATAACAAATATCATGCTAGTACATCACGCATTTTGTCTCTTTCTCCATAGCAGCACAACCGTTATCTGATAAAATATCCATTGTATAGGTGGGAAAATTGAGGTCCAGGAAGGGACTGAATTGGGCCTGAAGCATAGGTTCATTTGATTTCAATCTTTGACTGTTTCTAATGAGTGTCAGAGGCCTTTTCCATTATCCCTACCTTCCTATACCAGAATAATATACTGGTTCCATGTTAATAATCGTACCATTAGTTAGCTCCTTGACTGCTGTTATCACGTGATAAATATTAATAAAATGTGCTGAGCTCATAGGGTGGCTTTAGGAGCTCAGAAGGAAGATATTCTAAAAATGGCTAATATGAAACTTTGAGTATTCTGAGTTGTTCTTTTACTTTTAAAATGCTTGTTTTCTCTTGACTCAGTGGGAGTTTTGGTCCGAGTAGTGCTCCTGACTTAAAATGTAATGACTTAAACTCATCATTGTTCACTTAAGAAATGAGAATAGATTCATTTGTGCACTTTGCCTCCTAGGCCTTGGAATACCTGCTGTGGGCCAGCATCTGCATGGAATCCTCAGTCCCGCTCCTGTCCATCAGGTACCTGACGTGGAGAGCCACCCTTTACACTGCAGTTTGCCAGTGCTACTATGACTCCCAGGCTGGTATTCATGGAGAGGTACGCGGCTTTGTGATTCAGGTGGCACTAACCTTTGAAGTACAGCTGATACGGCATTTTCTTGTTTGGGTGCCCCAAGGAAATAAAAACAGCCAAAGAACTGCAAGGAAGCAAAGACGAAAGTTCTAGGTTTATTTGAAGAAATTTGCTTGGCTTTTCCATTCTGTAGATCTCTTGCACTACCTCTTGCTCTTTTCTTTGTTCTCTGTTAACTTCCACCTTCTTTGCTCCTTTTCTGAATATAATTTTTAGATTTCTTTTTTTTCTCATATGTAAGCCACCTTCCTTCTCTGTTTAGTTTTGTACTCCATAATCGCTCTTATATGTTTAGCTTGATTTTCCTCTCCTTCCAGCCAGCATTTGTTATATTCTGTTTTTACTTTTTCCTCTTTTCTTGTACCTCTTTTATAGAAGTACTTGAAATATAACTTAATTTGGCAGAGGTTTCTATTGGCTTGTATAGTATCTCTGTGTAAGTAAAAAGGGGCACTCTTTGTACAGAACATAGTATTGCCCTGGTCCATGGATGGGGCCTTGGTGAGAATTAGAAATAGAAACCCTTCCTTGGGACCAACACATCCCTATACCAGGATGCATTCCTACACCGGGGTATACAGCTAGGTAAGTAGAGTGCAAATTGAATTTCAACCTTCACTCAATTCCTTGGCTGGGAGGCTTGTGTAGGACTCAGCCTTCAGTGCTGTATAAATACCTGCTCCTATCCTATGCACAACTATAAATAAGTAATTTGATCCATTCATGGTTCTTTACATTTAGTTTTTTGTGCCTGTATTAATTCTGAAAGGTTGGATGCTCAGGGTCCATAGGCAGAGTAGTAGTCAAATTCAACCCTCACAGGATAATTTTATAGACTAGCATACATTCTAGAAAATACTCACCATATATGTATAGTTAACTTTGTACCTGAAGCGGGGTTTTTTGTACTTTAAGCTTTTGAAATTATGAGAGTATGGACTATTTGTGTAGTTTTGACCATTTGATTCCTATTGAGATTCTTTCTTATTGGAAAATTTAACCCTTCTTATATGTCAATATTATGGTTAGTTTGGAGGCATCTTCATTACAATTACAAATTATGAGTAAAGTATTTCAAAGAAATGGTAAAATATACAGCATGAACCCTTGTCATTGAACTCTTAATAGCTCTTTTGAACTCTTGTTAGTATCTCTAGGGAATTATATCAATGGTGAAATAATTATATAAGTAAGCTTGTATTCCCTTCCTTCCTCAGATATTAAGTACTTCCTTATATTTAGTATCAGAGATTTAGAAATGAATAAGGCCTTTTAGGAACCTCATACTGTGGTGGTCAATGTGTGAATAATTGAATAGATTATACAGCATGTTACATTAGGAAGATTGGGATTTGAGAAGATCACTTGAGGATGTATCTGTGTGTGCATGCGCGTGTGTGTAAGTGTAAGCATGCCCATATACATTGACAGGCAAGTAATAATCTGTATGAAGGCTCTGTTGGACCCCTATTTTGGTTTTCCATAATGCATACAGTTAATGTATCTGACAGTTTATTAATTTAGATATATAGATTTTAGTAGTGTGTCTAAGAAATGATAGACTGGATAGCTTCTATGTTATAAGGAGTCAGCGTCAGCCTACAATTTAATTTATAGATTAAATCAAATGTCTAGAACAACAAAACATTGTTTTTATATATTTTAATTGCTATATTCCAACTTATTATGAATTAATTTTAATCCTACGCAGGCATTTGCACGGCGTGCTTTAGCTAAGATTGATGAGTTAAGGCAACTGGAATTAATGAGTACCTCACAATCACAGGAAGAATCCAGAAGATATTACAGGGAGGCCACAATAAAGGTATAAAAATTACATGAAATAAATTTACTGCATGCTACAGTTGACTAACTACTGAATATTAGTAGTTGAGTAGTGCATCCCATTGTTACTTCATATATGGATCTTTTTTTCCGAGGCAGATGGCAGTGATGATCTTCAAAAGAGGAGTATTTGAATCTAGAAGAAGAAACAAAGCTTCATTTAGACCAAAGATCAGAATTAACATAAAGGAGGCACAAGGCGTAAGTCCAAAAAGTGCCTTTTTCTAGCCTATTTGTGTTATTCCTCTGTTTCCTTTAAGCCTAGTCACTAGTGATTAAATCCTGCCCCTGATTTTCTGCACCAACGGACAAACAGAAGAATGTTTTCTCAATTGGGATAGGGCCTCACTTCATCCTTTTCTCTAGGCTATTTTTTTCTTTTTGCGTTGGCCAATCCCACTTTTGAAATGTAAAGGGACAAAAGGCTGAAAAGGAGCCTGGGAGAAGTTTGAATGAACAGGCCTTTGAAATGAACAGGCCTGTGAGTAGTCTGCACAGGCCCTTGCCTTTGACCATTGAGACTTAGCTTTGAGGTTAGTGAGGAGGTAAAGGCACCTCTTCTCATCAGCCTCAGATTAATCTTCATGAGTGGCCAGGAATGATGTGATACTGTAGCAATAAACAACCCCTACAGGTCAGGCAGCTTAAAGCAATTTATTTCTCAGTGGAGTCAGATGCTAGTAGAATTACCTGGGGCTAGTCTTTTTGCTGTGCCTGCAGCCTTAGCCCTGCGGCATCTGATCTCAGAAGCTAAGCAGGATCAGGCCTGTTTAGTACCTGGATGGGACACCGCCTGGGAACACCAGAGACTGTAGGCTTGGAAGAAGGACCCGCAACCACCTCCCAAAAATGAATCTGTCATTGAAAACCCTATGAATAGCAGAGAAGCACTGACCCCAATAGTGTTTCACCTGATGTACGTAGGGTTGCTATAAGTTGGATACGGACTCAATGGCACCTAACAACAACAATAACAGTCTTTTTGCTGGAGGAGATGAGAAAGAGCTCTGGAGAATCTCAGAGAGGCTGTGATGCTCAGCGTGGAAGTGGCATGAGTCTCTTCATAAATAGTCACTTAGCCCCTCCCAACCACAGGTCTGTTTGGCAAACATCAGTAGGGGCTTTCTCGGGGAAGGGAGTGAGACAGTTATGCCAGATGGGAACCTACCCTTTTCCTCTTTCCTGCCTTCTTCCTTCTCCTGCTCCTCTCCTTTGCCTTTCTCACCTTAGTGTCCCTCAAGGCCCAGGTCCGTGTCACCTGAAGCCCTGACTATTAGAGATGGCCAGCAACTCTTTTCTGCCAGCTTCTGTGTGAGGACTGAAAATAAGCACAAGAGGACAGAAGATGAGCAGTTTCGGACAGAAGAGTTGCAGAATCTCAGAAACCTGAAGGGATTCTGGAAATCATCTGGTGCTTTCCTGCTACAGAATCGGAAAATACATCTTGGAGGATTTCAGTTACTGGCTCAAAGTTCCAGGCTACTGCTGGCAAAACCGGAATGAGAACTTGCATCTCTGAATCCAGTGCTTTCTCACTGCTCAGTGACTGTGGCTGTCTCTTCTCATCTCACTTTTAAACTCTCCATTTTGTTAGCATTAGTTAGGATACCTTACTTTTCTGGGTCTTGTATTACCTTTGAAAAAAGGACTGTGTTTCTTATATTCCAGTTACCATGGCCGCGCACCACCACAGAACGGCTGTTGGATGAGATGTTCGATAGCACTGCCTCTCGCTTTCTGGCCGTCTTGGAAGCTCTTTCTGATTCAAATAGGCGCACACTGCAAACTGGACCTCTTGCTACAGATGAAGTGGAGCTTCGTGATGTTGTCTCGGAATTGTTTATGGCAGGAAAAGAACTTCTGATACGTAAATAAAATTTTAATCTGTTTTATGGTAGACATATAATAAAAATTTTAGCATGGTAGTCCACATATAAGAAACTGATCTCCAGTTTACATGTTGACCTTGAATTCAACAACCTTGCTAAAGTCAATTGATAATTCAAGTCATTTATTTGTAGATTTTTTATGTATATAATGGCCTGTGAGTAATGATGGTTCTTTTTCTTTCTTTCTTATTCTACTCTTTTAATTTCCTTTTTCTTTCATTTCTTGACTTATTGCACTGGCTGGAATCTCCAAAAAACACATGGAAAGGACATAGTGATAGCAGAGATCCTTGTTTCGTTTGTGATCTCAGATGGAAAATTTTCAACATTTTACCATTAAGATGTTTACCAAAGGATTTTTATAGATACCCTTTTTCAGATGAAGAAAATTTCTTTTATTCTTAGTTTGCTAGAGTTTTTTGTTTGTTGGTTTGTTTTTAGTCCTGAATAGTTGTTGAATTTTCTCAAAAGTGATTTTGGAATTTATTGAGACCTACTGAGTTGATTAAATGCCTTTTTCTTTTATTTTTGCTAATGTAATGAATTATATTGATTTTGCTGCATCAGCTTTATTTATTTATTTATTTACTTATTTATCTTAGCATACAACTTAATGGGTTTCATTATGACATTTCCATACATGCATACATTGTACATTGCTTATATTCACCTCCGCCTTTACCCTTTAGGACTCCCCTTTCCCTTATCCTCTTCCTCCTCACCAATGACCCCCTCTTCTACTTGCAATTTACATTGATTATTTATCTAATTTTTAACAACCCCATGTTTCTGGAATAAACCTAATTTGGGAAGGAGGATTAACTTCCAATATATTGCTTGATTTGTTTGCTAATGTTTACTATTTTTGCTGCTTTGTGAGAAAGATTGTTCTTTTTAGTATTGTCTTTTTTTGTTTTTGCTCTCAAGGTCATGCTGGTCTCATTAAATGACTTAAGAGATATTACTTCTTTCCCTACTATCTGGAAGAGTTTGTGTCAGAATATCTTCTTAAATATTTGGCTGAATTTACTGATGAAGCCATCTCACCTGTGATTTTCTTGGTGGAAATGTTTTTGACTGTGGATTTAATTTCTTCTGTAAATATGACATTATTCAGGTTTCCTTTTCACTCTTTTTCTAAATCTTCTATCAATTTGGTAAATGATGTTTACCTTGAAAAATTTCCAGTTCATCAAATATTTTTAATAAGACATTATGATCTTCTTAATGTTTATAGATCTGTAGGGGTGTCCTTTTTTTCATTCCTGACATTGGCTAGTTTGCTTTCTTTCTTATTTTATCAAATTCACAAAGGATCTCCAAATTTCATTAGTCTTTTCAAAGAAGCAATATTTGACTTTGTTGATCCTTCTTGTTATATATCTACTTTCATCATTACCGCCATCATCATCATTATCATTATTATTTTTGCAGTAATGGGAAGGGGTTGAACCCAGAGCCTTGTGCATACTAGGCAAATGTTCTATCACTGAGATGCACCCCCAACCCCTTTTAATTTTAATTTTAATTTTTGAGGCAGGGTCTCACTAAATTGCCTAGGCTGCCTCTGGTCATGAACTTACGATCCTCCTGGCTCAGCCTCCTGAGTTACTGAGATTACAGGACTGTACTGTGGTGCCTGGCTTCTACTTTCCATATGATTAATTTCTATTCTTTGTTAAGACTATGTTTTGCTTTAAGTAGATATTGTTTTCCAAAGTGGTTTTCTCAATTTATACATCCATTAGCATTTTATTAGGGCTGCAATTGCTCCAAATTTACATCAACATTCAGTATTACTTTTCATTGTGTTCATTCTGTTGTGACTTCAATGGTTTACACTGTGGATTTAATTTATATTTCTCTGATACCTCTGATACCTCTCTGATAAAATTGAGCACCTTTTTGTACTTTTCTTTTACTGTATGGATACCTTATTTTGTGAAGTGTTTAGTTAAATCTTTTGCCCATTTTTCTATTGGTCTATTTTTCTTTTTCTTATGATTTGTAAGAATCCTTTGCATATTCTGGATATAGTCCTTTATCAAATACATGTATTGCAAATATCTTTTCCCATTTGGTAGCTAGTCTTTTCATCCTGTTAATGGTGTCTGTTGAGATCAGAAATTCATAATTTTAACATAGCTCAATTTATCAATACATTCTTTTTGTGTTATGTTTAAGAAATTTCTGCTATCTCAATATCATAAATATATTCTCATGTTTTCTTCTATAAGCTTTATTGTTTTATCTCTTGTACTGGAACTACACTTAGGTCATTTTTTGTTGGTATCAAGTAGGTCTCAAGATTAACTTATTTCCATGTGTATATCTATATTTTTAAACCTAGCTTCCTTTGGCAGTTGACTGTAGTTTTCCTTTGTCAAAAATTAGGTGCCTGTATGTATGTCCTGTTTTCTCACTCAGCAATATTCCCTTGAGATGTATCTAATTGTGTGCAACAATAGTTCACTTATTACTGCTGAGTAGTATTCTATGATACAGATGCTTCATATTTCGTTTCACCATTTACTTGTTGAAAGACATTTGGGTAGTTTCCAGTGTTTGGCTATTAGGAATAAATCTGCCATAAACATTTGAATATGGGTTTCTGCATGAAAATAATTTTTCACTTATCTGAGATAAATACTCAAGAGTACAATTGCTGGTTCCTATGGTAAATACACATTTAGTTTTATAAGAAAGTGCTGGACCTTTCTGCATCTTGTCTGTGCCATTTTATATTCCCACTAGCAATGATCCAATTTCTTAACATCCTTGACAGCATTTGGTGTTATCACTATTTTTATTTTAGTTATTCTTACAAGTGTATAGTGGTTTCTGTGTCTTTAATTTGCATTTTCCTAATGGTTAAAGAAGTTGACAAGCTTTTCATGTGCATAATTGCCATCTGTACATTCTCTCTTCAGTCTTCTGCCCATTTTCTAAATGGACTGCTTACTTTTTCTCTTGAGTTTTGAGAGTTCTTTTTATGTCCTAGATAAAAGTCCTGGTCATTACTTTGAGACAGTAAATACTTTTATTAATATTTTTATCCCTCATCATTTCTTTTCATTTTTCATTGCTTTTTTAAAATTTATTTCTTTTTGCTCATATTTTGACACTGAGAACTTAGAAGTAATTTAGCTAGATATAATATTTTACTTACAAGGTTTTTCTTTTGAAATTTGGATAATATTTCTCTATAGTCTTGTACATAATGTTTCTGTTGAGAAGTCTGTTATCAGTTTATATCTTGTTTTATAGAGTTAGCTTTTATGATTTTCTCTTTTCTGTGATATTCTTACATTCATTAATTATACTGAGTCTAGAGGTGGGTCTGGTAATGAAGAAGGTATTTTGAGCTTTTATATCTTTAATTTTTCATGTTACTTCTTTGTTTCTTCTCCGTATTTACTTTTTTTCTTCCTTCAAGGCTCCTCATGGACAGGTGCTAACATTTCTACATTCACCTCCCCTGTCTTACTTATTTTATTCTTTTCATGTTTTTACTTCTTTCTATTACCTTCTGGGAAGTCACCTTAATCTGATTTTCCAGGTCACTAATTTGTTGTTTGCCTCTCTCTCTGTTCCATCATTCTTTCCTTTTATTGATTTTTTTTGTTTTCACAAGGATATACTTTATACTTAGTCTTTACTTGCTGCTTTTCTTGCTTTATGTTTCTAACTTCCTCTTATTTCTATGAGAGAACTCTTGTGCTTAAGTTCTTACTCACTCTATTTCACTTTTCTGCTTCCTGTGGTAAAGAATGCTTACTTTGTGGGTTTTCGTTGTAGATGCTTGCACATTTAATTTTCTTTCTTCACGAGTTTACCTTGTGTTGTCTTGCAACAGTCAGCTGACAGAGTTAAAATGTCCACCTGGGAGGAAAGATAAAAAGCTAGACCTTAGCTTGTGTACCTCTAGGTGGGTTTAGTGTGTGCATGTGCCTGCACATGTAAACGTGTGCGCCTGCGTGTGCACAAGTGTGCCTGTGTGTCCATCTGAAGGCAGGGAGCCTCTGGTGCCACAGTTTAGGCTCATCTCTTCACAAGGAAAATTCAGGTTCTCAGGTAAGAATTTCCTTGATTTCCATCACTCAAACCCTAAAGCTTATCCTCATCTTCACTCATCCTTCCCACTCTCGCTGACACGGAGGAGATTTTCCTTCTTCTCTTCTTCTGTCTTTAAGCCCAGTCCCTCCAATTGGTCCCTTCAACCCACATCTTCTTTCAGCTCCCTTCCTATACTTCTCTGTACAGTCAGATTTATCAAAGGAATTGTTTACTTTCACTGTTCCCAATTCTTTTCTTCTATTTATACATCTAATATATTACTGAAAACGTCATAGACAGCCTCTTTATTTTTCAGTGGAAGGTCCCTTTTCAGTCCTTTTTTTCCGGCACACTCTATAGTATTTGTTAGTGTTGACTACTCCTTTCTTACTTAACACTGTCTTTTGCAGCCTTTTTCCCCTCTGCAGCTGTATACTACCCAGATATCCAATCCTGTCTGAACTTGCAAGCGTGGTTAGTCCTTGGATGGGAGACAACCTGGGAATACCAGGTGCTACAGGCTAGGGAGAAGGACCTGGCAGCCCACTCTCAAAACAATTAGCCATTGAAAGCCCTATGAATAGCAGAGAAGCACTGACAGTAGTGTTGGGCATGGCACAGTGTTTTGTTCTGTTGTACATAGGGTCCCTAAGAGTCAACCAGACTCTAAGGCATCTAACAACAATGACTTCTTTTAAATGTTGATGTTTCTTATAATGCCCATGACTGATCCTATCATTTACTTGGGAATATATCTAATGATGACTCTAAAAGCTACACACCTATTTTAAATCTCTTTCCTGTATTTCCAAACCATGTGTAGCTGCCTAATCAGCTAGTTAACAGGTGCTAATTTTCTGTATTTGAGGTTCCATGCTTTTCTTCTGGGTGGCCTTCCCCAGCTGTTCCCCTGCCCCAAACCTGCATTAGATGCTCTTCCTATTTGTCCCCACAGCATCTTGTATTTGCCCACTTAAGATTCCTTGTTTGTGCCACTAGTGTGCAAACGCAGTGAGGGTAGGGACTGTATCTATTTCTTTTTCATTGTTTCTCTGGTGCCTGCAGTGTCTGGAAGCTAATATTTAGCAAACATTTCTTTGCATAGATGATATTCAATTTTCTCTCTTTCTTGTTGCAGTTTCTAATACTGATGCGAATGGAAAGCTTGACTTTCCAAAAATATCTCTTTTGGAACTTATGAGAGAAAGGAAAAATGTTATTTCTATGGATGCTGCTGTGAAATTTATAAAATTATCTTTTACTTATGAAGAATGGGGTTTATTTGAATCTTCAGCTGTGAAGCTTATTAATTTTCTCCAGGTAACATATGCAAAACTTTTCATTTGTTTTTGCTTTGTTTAAATGACATTGAGTTGTTAATTAACTTGTGTGATATATTTCTGTAAGAGGCAGGATGATCCAGAGTCAAAGAAAGCAGAGAAGGATTTAATTCTTCTAATTGCAATAGAACCACTAATCAACGTGAAGAAAAACAAAGGTTTGATCTTCCCTTTGGAAAATGAAAATGAAGGGCAGTCAGTTAAAATTTATTTAAAGCAAATTGTTAGTCACGGTGAGTATATACTTTTTTATTTAATTTTATCTGCAAAGATACGCTCTTTCTAGGTTAGATGAGGCAAAAGGAACAGGAGGGGCAAGGGCTTTGAGGCCAGAGTGTGCTTGCAGAGTGAAGGAATGGCAAATCAGCATGTGTGCATGGTGGAGGTTGTGGAATTTGGGAGTGTGGTGGGTGACAAGGTTGGAAATATCTAGGTGCCAGGTGATGTGGTTCCTAGGCCTCGTAAGGATGATGTATTTTATTTTTATTTTATTTTATTGATTGATTTATTTAGTAATAGGATTAATTTTATTAACCCTTGAGTACACAACTTTTCTTTTCAACATTCTGTTTGATTAGATAGGACATGCACATAAAGCCTCTTGTTGCCTGTGGGACTACAAGATATGACTGAAAAATATGGTGAATGTTTAAATCTAAAGAAGTTATTATAGTAAAAACCACATTGCCATTAACCTTTCTCACACTACTCTTCCTGGCTTTCGACATACTTATCTTTAGTTTCATCCTCTATGATGGTAATGCTCCATGTCACACATAGCTTCTGGTATGGCAATTTCTGTCAAATAAAAACATGACATTGTGTCTTCATCCACCTTGTTCACTGGATCTGGCACCCTGTGGCTTCTTGCTCTTCCCCAAAGCCAAAATGACCATGAAATGTAAATGTTTTAAATTGATTCAGGACATTGAGGCAGCCAGACAACACAATTAAAGACATTCAGGAAAGAGGAAAGTGGTGAGAACAATGGGCTAAGTGTGTTTGAAGTCAGGGGCAGTATTTTGCGGGGAATTAATGGCAATATAAAAAATTTAAACATTCACTATAACTTTTGATCGCACCTTGTAGATGTTTGTCTTGAAGGAAACATGGGTCCCTGAGCTGCAAGTTCTACTAGCCATTCATTTCTTCATGGGGCACCAGTTTTTACTTAAAACAATTATTTGTACTTGGATATTTTACAGACATTTTCTCAAATAATGAATGAAAAGAGCCTATCATTTTCAGAGGAAACAACTAACAGTATTTTTTTTTTAACCAATGATGGAAATCTAGTTTTTACCTTTCAAGCTAAAATCAGAAGTTTAGAAAATGTGTGTCCCTCATGGTGAGCTTTGCAGCTTCCTAAAATGTAAAACTTTTATTTTTATGACATTGCTGGTGATATTAAAAATATTGCTTTTTGACACTGCAAACTAAAATGGGCCAATATTTATATTACTTGGACAAGTCAGTGACCCCATATTTTCCAAATGACTACAATGCTATAGAATCACATATGAGTTAAAAAAATTTCATTCAGAGTGCAAGATGCTGATGATAGTTTTGAGTAGAAGGCTGAGGCTCTGCTTAGCTGCTGGCTTGTTGAGGTAAGTGAAATACCAGCAGGGTAATGGATTCATGATAGTAAGGGAAGGTAATGTTGTTTCCCCTCTCTTTCCAGCATGCAGCATTTTCTGTCCTAGGATGTAAGTATTTGAAAAGCTATTATGTATGTAATTGAGAATATGGTCTATTTTTAGCCAATGAAAATTATTTAATCCCACTTTTTAATGTTTTCCCATGTTCTTAAGGCATTGCATGGCTGCTCAGTGGCAGCAAATTGTACCAAGTAATGATGTACTTTTTTTTTCTTCTACTTGTTTCTGGGGCCTGGGGTTTAGCTCAGTTGGTAGAGTGCTTGCTGTGCATGTTCTGAGGCCCAGGGATTGATCTCCAGCACTGTAATAATGGGAGAAGGACCTGGTATCCCACTCCCAAAACAATCCATAAACAATCAGCCATTGAAAACTCTATGGATAGCAGAGAAGGAGAAGGACCTGGCACAGTGTTGGGTAGTGTTTTGTTCTGTTCTATATAGCGTCGCTATGAGTTGGACCCGACTTGATAGCACTTAACAATAACAACTGGTTGCTGAATTGGCATTTTTATGACTTTTATTTCAACTGATACATTTTAAATGTATTTTAATAAGTCTCTTCAATTTCTCTTTGGACGTAGTTGGCATACATGTCACAGATTAATAATAATAATGTTGTTGTTGCTAGGTGCCCTCGAGTTGGGTCTGACTCATAGAGACCTCATAGGGTTTTCAAAGGCTGATTGTTTTGAAATTGCTTTGGGAATGGATTGCCATGTCCTTCTCCCCTTTATCTGGTGCTGGGGATTGAACTTAAGGGTCTCAGGGAGTGCAGTATGGTGCTCTACCAACTGAGCTAAACCCCAGACCCAATAATAATAATAGTCTAATTTAATTGGATGAGAAAGGCTTAGGTTAATTTAGATATAGAAGCACTTAAATTATCTTGTTGGCATGACCCTCAAATGTCTGTCAACTTGTCGTGCTGTGGGGGCTTGTGTGTTGCTGTGATGCTGAAAGATAGACCACTTGTATTTCAGATACAATCAAGGCCACCCATGGTGGGCAGGTTTCATTTGCGCTTCCAAACTAAGACAGACTAGGGGAAAGGACCCAGCAACCCACTCCTAAACAATTAGCCTTTGAAAACCTTATGAATAACAGAAAAGCACTGTCAAATATAGTGCCGGAAGAATGAGTGGCTCCTATCCCCCGCCCATCTACTGGAAGGCATTCAAAAGACAACCGGGGAAGAGTTGTCTCCTCAAAGTAGAGTTGACCTGAATGATGGGAATGGAGTCAAACCCCTGAGACATCTGTTTGCTGTTGTGACATGACTCAAAATAAGAAGCAGTGATTGCAACAATGGGCTCAAACATGAAAAAAGATCGTGTGCATGCACAGTGTTAGGTAGTGTTTTGTTCTGCTGTATATAGGGTCACTATGAGTCAGATCCAACTCGATGGCATCTAACAACAACACTGGCATGGTAATTGCCTAAGTATCATTTGTGTCATTTTTGTAGAATTTCTATGTCTTTTGTATTTGACATTTCCTAATTGATTTTTTGTTTCATTCTCTTGTGCTTTTGGAATGCAGATACTTGTGTCAAGAATTGTGGATATTCAGAAGATATTTTTCAATTGGCATCAGTTTTACATTTCTGTGTCTGTGCTTCTCCCCAGGTGAATTAGCTATCTTGAATAAGTTTTAATAGCATGGAAGGAAATTATTATGGGTCATTAAGGCCAGAATTAAAATAGCACAAGATTTGGACCTAAAATTCTAAATATTTAATGATTAGAATACATTGTTGAATTAAACACTGATGTGAAAATTTAGGTTTCTTTTTATTATTGTTGTCATTTGGGGTGCTAATCTGTTCCTTTTTAAGGAAAATCTTTGTCCTCCTGTATTTCTAATGATGAAATTGGCTCTAAAAAGAGTTAATATGCTTAGTGAAATACTGCTGTGATGCTCTGTAGCTCATGACGCCAAAGCCTGGTTATTACTGGGACTCATTTTGCACATAATGGCCAATATTTTGAAATAGCCTACATGTGGTTATGAGTGCTTATGTAAAACTACTGGAGCACAGATTATTGTTGTTGTTGTTGTTGTTCTTGTTGTTATTATTATTATTATTGTTGTTGTTGTTATTTTGAGGTGGTGAGGATGGAACCCAGGGCCTCATGTGTGCTAGGCAAGAGCTATACCACTGAGCTACACCCCCAGCCCTACTGCACTGGTTTTAAAACTGAATTCCAGGGGTCTATAGGGCTTTTCTGAGGTTCTTCAGGGACCCAACATTGACTAATATTACCCTAGTCTGTCTTTATTAGTTTTACATATAATATTGGGATTCTGATGGAATTTCATTTGAAAATTTGGTTTTATTGTTATGAAAAAAAGTATGAAAACCACAATTACAGAGCATTGTATTAACATTTGCCTAGGTAAGGGGAACACAATAAGGGACTTGAGAAGTTCTACTCTTAACAATATTTTCCATTTCTTCTGGGTTTATTAGAATATGTTATATAACCTATGACAGGTATTTAATTTTTGAAAGGAAGGTATTTGGCAGCAAATGTAATTATTATAGTGGGAGAGTTTAACAAAAAGTACCAGTCAAGGATTAAAATGGTAACAAACTTTTATCTGTCCTTTACTTTTTTCAAAAAAAAAAAAAAGTCACACATGTATTGTTGTTGTTGTTGTTAGGTGCCGTCGAGTCGGCATCTGACTCATAGCGACCCTCATAGGGTTTTCAATGGCTGACTGTTTCAGGATTGCTTTGGGAGTGGATTGCCAGGCCCTTCTCCCATTTTTGCAGTGCTGGGAATTGAACTCAGGACCTCAGAGACTGCAGCGCAGCACTCTACCCACTGAGCCAAATCCCAGCCCCACACATGTATTAGTTCAGCTTAATTCAAGTCAATAAAAATTTATTGGTGTTTGAGTTTTATTATGTTCCCAAGAATTGTACTGAGGTGTCATATACAACAAATTAAGTCTTAGAGCTGCCTCAAAGGAGCTGAAGTTTGCATATTTTAATCATAAAACTCATTATCTTTCTAGTTCAGATATAATGAGTAACTTAATTTTCTTTGAAAAAGAGCTTATTCATTCTGGATCATCCATTGACACCCATACTGAGGTTCTGCCCACTTTCTTCTTTCATGTATATATGTGTTGTCAGCTTCCCATTCCCTCTTTTCTTGCCAGTTTATCTCCCTCCTCTCCAATTATTTATTATTATAATGCAAAGATATTTTAAAGAGAAAAAATTGGATGGAATTTAATGGTTTACATACTCACCTAAAAGTGCTTGAGACTTTTCTTTCTAGAGATTAGTTAAGAATCAGGACTTGAACTAGACTACTTACATTTGAATCTCTCTAATCTGCTACCTTCTGGTCATTTCATCTGTGGAAAAATCACTTTATCTCCCTATGCTCAGTTTACTCATCTCTAACTAGGGTGATAGTAATGATACTCCCCTTACTGGATTGATGAGGAGATTAAATGAATTGGTACATATAAAACTCTTAAAGTGTTGCCTGGGACACAGTAAATGTTACAGATGTCTATCTTATTATTCTTATTCATTTACTTTATTATTTCTGTTTTTAGGGTGTTCAGCCTGATAAAGAAATCGTTGTGGACATGATAATGTTTCTGTGGCAGAAATGCAAATTAGGAATTCAGAGGATCAATATGTCCAAAAGTGACTATGCAAAATTTACCCAGAAAATCAGCACTAGCAAAGTACTTATTTTTTCCTTTTGCATTTATTTTGTTACTGTTAATCCAAATTGTGATACACATTTCTAATTTAGATTTTCCCTACTTATCTACCTGTATAATTCCCATCATTTGAAGATGTGTGTGTAAGAAGATACTCTTTGTAGTGCTGAGTGAACATTCTTTTAATGTCTTCCTGTACCCCTGCCCTAATTTGTTTTGAGGGAGTGGGAGAGTATTTCAGTTTTAAGCAGAGGAATAAATATAATGTGTCTAAGCTTGGATAAATTCATTAAGAAGATTAACAATAAAGAATACATGTAAGACGGGAGTTTCAGATTTTTTTCTGCAATAATGTATGTCTAATTTATAGATTAATTAAAGGAGCTATTTATTTCCTGAGGAGAAAATGGAGCATTTGAATATTATAAGCCTAGAAACATAAGGGAAAATATTTTAGTAATGAATATTTTAGCTCCAGTGATTCTGAGCCTCCTTCAGATTATCTAAGTTTGGATGCAGATTTCTGATTTTTTAAATCATGTATTCTGCTAAGTAATGATATGGGTACATAAATATCATTTTGTAATCTTAGGTCCCTAGGAGTGGCAGTTGGTTTTATGTGTTGAGCTTTGGGGATAGGCATACAAGTCAATTTCTGAGCACCTGGAATGGAACCTGAAATACCTGCTTATCTCTCACTAATTTGGAGGACTTTGGTGGTGACCACACATAGCTGTCTTGAAGGGAGAATAAGAATTTGAGACTACAGATCATATTTGGTGACATGTAAAAATAATAGAGTGTGATTTTTCCATTACAGCTATAGATATATAGACTATCAACAATTGAATCTTCTTTATGCATATATAAACAGATTTATTATTAAATTTCATCTTCTTAGGATCTTTTTATATTATTTATAATTAAGGTGTAGTAATAAGGTGTATGTAACCTTTATGATTAGAAGATGGTGATTTCCAAGAAGTACTAAGTCTTGAGAAAATGTGACTCTTTGTACATTGCCATATTTTAAAATTGATTTTGCTGTATTTTTTTCTCTTTTTAGTGGATTTATCTTCTGTGGCAGATATGTGAAGTGATTCACTGCTGTGAAATGGGAGATATTGATGTTACAGTCGTGGCGGAGGTTACATTGCGATTAAGTGAAATATTAGAGTCTTTAGGAAGCCCAGGAAGAAAATTTAAAAAATCACTAGGTAAAATATTAGGAGAAAACTATGAGACTATTGATATATGCATATATAAATATAAATATGTAAGGATAAATTAGTACACAGGATAAGTTCTGTTAGTGGAAACTAGGCATTTCAATATTATGCTTCTTTGATGATTTATAATCAGAGATAGATAATGATATAGGTTTAATCAGGTAGATGTTAATAAAAGAATGTTGCATGCTGTGTGGCTCAATGCCAGATAAGAGTCTTTCTGCCTTCACACTCAATCTTTACCTCTTCTCCATTCCTTATTGTTGTTGTCAGATGCCATCGAGTTGGGTCTGACTCATAGTGACCCTCATGGGTTTTTTTTTTTTTTTTTTGTGGCACTGGGGGTTGATCCCAGGGCCTCACGCCTGCATGCTTTGCAAGTGCTGGACCACTGAGCTGCACCCCCAGCCCTTTTATTTTTTTTTCCTTACTTCCTGAGACAGGGTCTCACTAAGTTACATAGACTTCCTCTAGTCTCGAACTTGCGACCCTCCTGTCTCCGCCTCCCAAGCCTCTGGGATTACAGACGTGCGCCACCATGCCCAGCTCCTCATGGGGTTTTTGATGGCTGATTGTTTTTGGATTGTTTTGGGAGTGGGTTGCCATGTTCTTCTCCTATTTTGGAGGTACTGGGGATTGAACCCAGGGCCTCAGCATGCACAGAACAGCACTCTACCAACTGAGCAAAACCCCAGCCTAATTACTACCTACTCCTCTCTCTCCCCTCTCTCATTCTCCTTTTTCCTTTCTGTCCTCTCTTTTATCCCCTTTTACGTTTTCTACACTTCCATTTCTCAAGAGGGCAGATTCTTCTTCCTCTTCCTCCTCCTCTTCTTCTTCCTCTTCTCCTCCTCCTCCTCCTTCTTCTTTTCATAGAGGAACAAGTTCACTGCAGAAAGTAAAGAGGGGGTGGGGGAAGAAGGCACCAGATAGCAGTTTGGGAAGGGAGGGAAATAGGTACTGCTGTGACAAGCTGAAGTGAAGCTGGGGCTTTTATAGGACTGGGAAGGCCTTTGTCTTATTGGCTGGAAACGTTTCCTTACAGGAAGGGGAGGAGGGAGTAAGTTTGTGAGATGGGGAGATTTGTCCTTCCATACTAGGTTATCAGGTAATCTCCACCATTTTAGGACCTTGTAGCTCTATCAGGGGAGGGGCCCTCAATCCTCTCATTCTTGGCTTTTTGTTATATAGGAAAAGGGGCAAAGTTCTCATTTCTGGCTTCTTCCCGCCGAGGAGGGACACAGTCATCCTGGTGGGGGAAAGAAGCCAATTGTTGATACGGGGACTTGCTAGTATATCCCTGGAATCAGCAGGAGAAATGATCATGACTGTGGTGGTAATATTCTTTGCTTGTGCCTGAATGAAAGGCTCAGAAATTAAATTCGACAGAGAGTGAATGAGCAGGATTATGATGGAAGGCCCAGTAAGGGATTTAGCCATTGGGAATGGAGTGTCAAGTGGAGGGAGCAATATTGATGTTGGGAATAGACAGACCAGTGTGCAGGTGCCAGTGGGGAGGCATAGGCAGGTACTGACCCACAGAGCCAGAATATTCCTGCTGAGGCCTCTATGCAGGGGGAGAAATTAATTTGTAAGGTGAGTTTCTCATTGTGGTGGTGGGGGAAAATATAGTCTTGGTAAAGTTAGTAAAACACAACATAAGGATTCTAGTCTTGTCTTCTAGGGTGGCTGTTATTAGAGGTTGAAATGGATATGGGGTCCTAGGCATTTTGGACATTTTTGTGTATAGGTGATAAATGTGTATTGGTCCACATGGATGTGATGGGGGATGGAAAAGGTAATGGGTGGCAGTCTCCTGAGTATTTTGGAGTACTTTTCTCTTGTATAAAGAGACTTTAACCTTTGAACAGTTACTAGGTATAGGCAATTTTATCATCAAGAGTTTCTTGATATGGAGATAGAAGGAATAGGTATTACTAAGCAGTGGATGTAACAAGGGGTCCTGGTGTGGGCTCTTCCATCTGGGAAGAAGCTGATCCATTGGAGACTCTTGTCTCTAGGTTTTAGTGACATATAGTTTGATGGCTATGTCTATGTGTGGTTCATACACTTTGTTAATCAGGAGGCAGAAGAACTCCATTAATATGTTTTAATAGTCTTCTGTTTGTCACTTTCCTTGTGTAGTAAGGGAAATGTCTTTTTGGCCCCATAAAATCTACCATTGTTACCTGTGTAGGTATCCAAACAGCTTTTAAGGGAAAATCTGTTGGTTTTGGGCATTTTTATCAACAGTGGTTACTATATAAGTTTACTTAGAAAGGGGTCCTGGGTAATTATGGCAGAGAATGAAGCCCTGCCTGTCTAAAAGGAAATTAACATTTGTACCTGCCATGTCAGGAGTCACCCAATGGCTCTTTGATGGTCTTCTGGAATTGCTTGAAGTGGGCTTCACCAAGAAACCATGGGCAGCTTTCAATCCTCCAGGGCAGCCTTCATGGGAGCTGAGTGAAGGCCTGTCCTGTGTTCAGAGGGCAGGATGTCACTGCTTATAGTGGGGTTCTCTTTACAGAGATGGCAAAACCCTGTTTGCTTAAGACTCTGTTGGAGGTTGGCATTGGCCTCTGAAAAATCTCTTCTTTGTCCTGAGGTTCCTCTTAGGGGGCAGATTTTATTTTTCCTGAAGGATTATAGTATTTCCCAGTACTAAAGTCTGTCCACTGGGCTTGTTCTATTGCCTATAATCGTTTCCCCTGGGCCTGTTTAGCTTCCATTTTATCCATTTTTTTGAAAATCCCCAAAGCAAAACTTAACAGTCAAGCGCTTACTTACCTCTAAGCCAATTTGGTAATAAAGAGAAAAACCTGGGATGCTTAACTCCGAGACATTGCGATCTCCTTTTGGGGACCCTAGACATGGAGGCGCTGGATTTATCGGTTCAGCAAAGTTAAGTGACTAGAGAGTTCTTTTTCAGACTTATCAGGGGAAGTCTCTAAAGAAGGAGTATATCCTGTTTGAGGGAGTTTTATCTTATTAGCTAGAGCTTGCATGTCTGAGCTCTGCCGGTGTATAGGGAAATGGTTAAAGGTATCAGGCCTTTTAATAAAAAGGACCTAATCACAGGACATCTAATAGACGAGTCATTAGGAATCAAGGGAGAGTTACTCATTTGGGAGAGAGAATATAAGGAGTTTATGAAGAAAGTGTCCCTTGAAGATAGGAGGCACTCCTCATTCATATAGGAACTTGGGAGGCAGGCATAGGTGCCTAGGATGGCTCTTGTCACCCACTTAAGGTTAGGAGATGGGAATCAGGTATGGGCATCCCATGGCAATAGAGAAACCCTGGTACAGGCACAATAGGCATTTTAGAATTAAGTGGTCTTATTAAGTAGGGAGAGGAAGAACTCAAACGAGGGAAAGGTGCTGCATTCTCAAAGGTCAACGAGTGACCTGTAAGGAAAGCTCTGAGGTTAATAGACTAAAGCTAGCAAAACATTTAGTGTAAACTTGACCTAAAATAGAAAAAACAAACAAAAAGAAGTAAATAATTTTGACCAAAAGGCATAGAAAAGTAGGTATGTTCTTACAATCTGGAGCAGAAGTGCATACACTGAAGAAAGCTGCAAGCATAAAGGAGGAAGAATTTCATGATTTAACCCTTATTGTTGTATTGTTAGATGCCCTCAAGTCAGTGTCTGACTCAGCAACTCTGTGTACAACAGAAGAAACACTATTGTCAGTGTCCGACTCATAGTGACCCTACATACAACAGGCGAAACAGTATTGTTACCGCTTCTCTGCTATTCCTAGGATTTTCAATGTCTGATTGTTTTTTTTTGGGAGTGGGCTGCCTGGTTGTTCTCCCAAATCTACAGCACCTGGTGTTTCCAGGCATTCTCCTATCCAAGTACTAACCAGGCCCAACCCTGCGTAGCTTCTGAGGTCTGCCAGGATCAGAGGCTACAGTGGTACGGCTGCAGGCGATTTAACCCTAGGAAGTTTGTATTTTATCATAAAGTAAATTTAGTTGAAAATGTTAAGAATGAAATTAGGAATTGGGTCTGATTGTCCGTCATCTCTTTTAGTCGTTGTAGTATTAGGAAAGGGATTGTGGAAGAACAAGCTGGGTGTGTGGAGGAGAGAGGTTAAGTTTGTCTCAGCTAAATGGAGTGACAAAAAGGGGGAAAGATGGCCAGGCTTCCAGATTTAGGGATGTCCCAAGAAATGGGCAGTTTCAGAGGAATGCTTATCTTGAGGGATGATCTTTCCTCAGGATTGCCTAAATCTCGTCTTGAGTCCCCAAGGGAGGGAGAGGGTATCCCTGGGTGCAGGGCATTGAAGTGCAGCAAAGCAGTTAGAGGCTGGCCCCTGATGCGAGGCATTGTTGAGCTGTTTGGGTTTTGTCCCACACTTTGAAGGCAGACTGGGAGAGTCGGGGTGGGGGTCTGCATTACCCCAGGGGAGAGGAGGCATATTGGGATCCTGGGTGGCGGGATCATCTCAGCCCCAGGCAACATGGGCAGAGGGCTGTTAAGGAGGCAAGCCTGTCTGTGGTTGAAGGGGAAAGCTTCCCAGAGTGACTGGCAGGGGAGCAAAGTTGTCCCTCGAAAAGAGTTGCTGGTAGGCCTTTTGAAGAGAGACAGACTGGGCAGAGTTAGCAAGGTTGCTCATGGAGAAGCTGTGGGAGAGTCATGGGAGGAGGTTGAGGCCTGGATGGTCAAAGCTCTTTTTTTTTTTCTTTTTTCTTTTTTCTTTTTTTTTTCAGTCTGTGAAAACCTGAAAACAGAATAGAAAGAATGCGTAGGAGAAAGTGAGGCACTCTAGTGTGAATTCCTGTGTGTGTGTCCAGTGCTGGGATTAGGAGGGCTCGGGGTGTACAAATGGCTTTTGTTGAGAGTTAGTGGGGGAAAGTCAGGGTACAGAGGTCTCTCCTGTGAAGCAAGGGAGTTGGCTCTGGAGTGAGCTGGCAATGGAATCTCCAGAAAGGGTTACAAAAAGTGTTTCGTTTTGTTTTTGTCTGAGCAGGTCTTGGGACTTAGGAACAGAAGTTGGAGTAGTTTGGGAAAAAGCAAGTGTTCCTGGTGCTGTGGCAGGAGCTAGGGTAGCTTTGGAGAAGGCAGGTGTGAAGAAGGCAAAGCTATCCCAAAACAGTACCAAGGAAAGATGAGGGAAAAGAAAGCTTTCCTGCTTTGGCAGTCAGAGGGGTCAGGGTGGGTCAGGTTAGAACAGCCCTATTCCCTGGGAATGGTTTTTGGGGATTGATGTGGCATAGATGTCCATATGGGTACGAGGTGCCTGTGGGATCCTTTTCTTGGGTTTTTGAATTCAATAGAGAGAGGGGGGAGATTTTAGAAAGGAGAGTGGCAGCAGTGGAAATAACTGGGGTCATTGAATCTGCAGGTGAGGTGTGGGGGAGGTTTGATAAGAGACAATTGGATTTGTTAACTTCGGGAGTGGTAGGAGAGATTTATTTAAGTGGTGTTTTTTTTTTTTGTGTGTGTGTGTGTGTGAAGGAAATGGAAGCTGGCAGGAGAACTATAGAGGGAGGAGATGGCTTATGTTGAGTAGGGGGCTGGAGGATGTGTCGGGTGGCAGGGTTCACAAGGGGAGAGACAAAAACAAGCTTGAGGATAGAAGAACACCTGAAGTTGGGGGATCTTGCTCTATTTCATTAGGATGAGGGAAATTATCCAAATCAATTAAAGTATTAAAATCAAAAGTTCCATTTTCTGGCCAGATTGAATTATACTGGGCCCAGTTTGTATAAATGGAGGTTTAATTCCTTTCTTTCTTTCTTTCTTTCTTTCTTTCTTTCTTTCTTTCTTTCTTCCTGTCTTCCTTTCTTTCTTCCTTTTTTTTTTTTTTGTGGTACTTGGGGTTGAACCCAGGCCCTTGCACTTGTATGCTTTGCAAATGTTAGACCACTGAGCTGCACCTTCAGCCCTCCCCTGCCCCCTTTTTTGAGACAGGGTCTCGCTAAATTACAGAGACTGCCTCTGGTCCGAACTTGTGATCCTCTTGCCTCTGCCTCCTGAGCCGCTGGGATTGCAGGCATGCTGGAGGTTTAATTTCTTATAGGAGAGCTGTTGTTGTTGTTGTGAGGTGC
>VMDO01021428.1:0-35349 GCA_007922755.1 Pedetes capensis | reverse complement strand
CAATATAAATGGACTAGAAATCGCATGTAATTGTTCTAACAAGATAGAAACAAAGACCACTACAGGAAAAGTTTCTATCTTAAACAGAAATGGAACCCAAGGACATATAGAAAAATACTATATAGTAAAAGATAGAGAAGACTTGGATGGGAAACTTAGATGGGAAGGGGGGAGGGGGGAAACATAGAGGAGGGTAAGGTGTAACCTATATGAATAATGCTTATCAAATTGCATATATGAAAATTGTCACAACGAAAAGCATGTCAAAATGAATCACATTATGATGTACATTAAAAATTTCTAAAAAAAAAAATCCTTTCATGATAAAAGCCTCAAAGAAACTAGGACTTGAAGGAACATACCTCAACATAATAAAAGCAATATATGAAAACCTTATGTCCAAAATCATACTAAATGGGGAAACACTGAAAGCATTTCCCCTAAAATCATGAACAAGACAAAGATGTCTACTACCTCCACTGCTATTCAATGTAGTAATTGAACCATCAACCACAGCAATAAGGCAAAAGAAAGATATAAAAGGGATTCGAACAGGAAAAGAAGAAATCAAATTATCCTTATTTGCAGATGATACAATCCTATATTTAAAAGACCCTAAAGAGTCCATGAGAAAATACTTAGAGTGGGTAAATGTTTTCAGCAAAGTAGCAGGATATAAAATCAACAAACAATAATTAATAGATTTTCTGTATACCTATAACAACCAGGCAGAGAAAGAAGTCAGGAAAGCAATTCCATTCACAATAGCTTCAAAACAAATAAAATATATGGGAGTAAACCAAACCAAGGAGATAAAAGACCTTTACAATGATAACTTTAAAACACTAAAGGAAGAGATTGAAGAGGACATCACAAGATCAAAAGGTCTTCCATGCTCATGGATTAAAAGACTTGTGAAAACAGCTATATTGCCAAAAGCAATCTACATATTTGATGGAATCTCCATCAAAATCCCCATGATATTCTTCACAGAAAGAGAGAAAACAATTCTAAAATTCATTTGGAAGCACAATAGACCTGAAACGCTAAAGCAATACTGAGCAGATCAATGCAGGCGGCATCACAATACCTAATTTCAAATTATACTGCAAAGCCATAGTAACAAAAACTGTGTGGTACTGGCACAAAAACAGACATATAGACTAATGGAACAGAATAAAAGATCCAGAAATAAACCAGTGCAGGCACATCCGCTTGATGTTTGACAAAGATGCCAAAAATATAAGTTGGAGAAAAGACAGTCTCTTCAACAAATGGAGTTGGGAGAACTGGATATTCTCATGCAAAAGAGGGAAACTAGATCCCTCTCTCTCACCTTGTACAAAAATCAGCTCAAAATGGATCAAATACCCTAATGTAAAACTTTAAACCTGAAACTGCAAGAGGAAAACATAGGGAAAACATTTCAAGGTATAGGCATAGGCAAGAACTTTTCAAATAAGACCCCAACAGCTCAGGAAACAATAAAAAGAATTGACAAATGGGATTACATAAAATTAAAAAGCTTTTGCACTGCAAAGGACACAATTACCAGATTGTAGAGACAGCCTACAGAATGGGAGAATATCTTTGCCAGGTATATGTCAGATAAAGGATTAATATCAGGAATATAGAGCTAAAAAAATTAAACACAAAAAAGTAAAATGTCTAATAGAAAAATGGACAAAAGATCTGAACAGAAGCCAGGCGCTGTGGTGCATGCCTGTAATCCCAGCAGTTTGGGAGGTGGAGGCAGGAGGATAGCAAGTTCGAGACCAGAGGCAGTCTGCGTAATTTAAGAAGACCCTGTCTCAAAAAGTAAAAAATGGGCTGGGGGTGCAGCTCAGTCATCCAGCACTTGCAGAGCATGCAAGCGTGAGGCCCTGGGTTCAACCCCCAGTACCACAAAAAAAAAAAAAAAAAAAATCTGAACAGAGAGTTCTTAAAAGAAGAAACACAATTGCCAACAATCATATGAAAAAATGTTCAAAATCCTTAGCCATCACAGAAATGCAAATCACAACTACACTGAGATGCCATCTCACCCCAGTCAGAATGGCTAGCATCAACCAAACAAACAACAAAAAATCCTGGTGTAGATGCAGGGACAAAGGAACCCTACTACACTGCTCGTGGGAATGCAGATTGGTGCAGCTACTATGGAAATCAGTATGAAGTTTCCTCAAACAACAACAACAACAACAAAAAATGAAAAATAGAACTACTTTATGATCCAGCTATACATATATGGATATATGTATATATCCAGGAGTGTGAGACATATATATATATATATATATATATATATATATATATATATATATATATATATATATATGGTTGTTGTTGTTGTGTGCCGTCGAGTCGGTATCCGACTCATAGCGACCCTTTGTACAACAGGGGAAACGCTATTGTCAGTGCTTCTCTGCTGTTCATAGGGTTTTCAATGGCAGGTTGATTTTTGGGAGTGGGTTGCCAGGTCCTTCTCCCAAGCCTACAGCTTCTGGTGTTCCCAGGCAGTCTCCCATCCAAGTACTAACCAGGCCTGACCCTGCTTAGCTTCCGAGATCTGACGGGATCGGATGCCACAGGGCTACCGCTGCAGGCATATATATGATATATATATATATATATATATACCATATATATACCACTCATATACCATTCATATGTGTGTGTGTGTGTGTGTGTGTGTGTGTGTATGAATGAATATAAGTCAATATGCCACAAAAATACCTGCTCATCCATGCTTATTGTGGCATTATTCACAATAGGTAACATATGGAATCAACCTGGCTGACCATTAACAGATGAAAGGACAAGGAAATTTTGGCATATATACACCATGGAGTTTTATTCAGCCATAAGGAAGGACAAAATTTATGGTATTTTCTGCAAAATGGATGGAACTACATATTACCATTTTAAGCAAAATAAGCCAGGCTCAGATAAACATCATATGTTTTCTGTCGTATGTGAATGTCGTATACTTTTATTAGTAGATACAGGTCATGAAAGTAAAAGGGGCCTTTGTAGGGAAAGATAATGGACTAAAGAAAAGGGAGAACGGGCAAGAAGAAAGGGTAATGGGAGAAAAGAAAGGACATACCACATATGTTGCCCTTAAGGCAAAATTGGGAGGTATATGTATATACATAGATATACTCACAGAGAAGACATGCAAGTAGAAGGCAGACCATTGATAAAAAGGGAGGGGATGGAAGGTCATGACAGGGTAATGGGAAATGTGAATATGAGCAATGTACAATGAAATGCATATATGGAAATGTCATAATGAGACCCATTAAGTTGTATACTAAAAATCACCAATAGAATAAGATTACTGGGGGAGAAAAGTAGCTGGAGATGCAACTCAGTGATAGAGCACTTGTAAAATATGTGTGAGGCCCTGGGTTGAGCTCCATAGTACCAACCAACTTTTGCTCTTTGAATGACAATGCCAAGAGAATGAGAAAACACATCACATACTAGGAGAAAATATTTGTAAAAGATATATCTGATGACTTATTTAAAATATGTTGTTGTTGTTGTTGTTGTTAGGTGCCATCAAGTCGGTATCCGACCCATAGCGACCCTCTGTACAACAGGGGAAACACTATTGTCAGTGCTTCTCTGCTGTTCATAGGGTTTTCAATGGCAGATTGATTTTTGGAAGTGGGTTGCCAGGTCCTTCTCCCAAGCCTACAGCTTCTGATGTTCCCAGGCGGTCTCCCATCCAGGTACTAACCAGGCCTGACCCTGCTTAACTTCTGAGATCTGGTGGGATCGGATGCCACAGGGCTACAGCTGCAGACAGTTATTTAAAATATACAAAACTTTTAAAGCTCAACAATCAGGAAACAAATAACTCAATTTAAAAATGGGCAAAAGCCAGGCATGGTGGCGCATGTCTGTAATCCTAGCACTTTGATGTGGAGGCAGGAGGATTATGAGTTTCAGGCCAGCCTGGGCTATATAGCAAGACCCAGTCTCAAACAAACAACAACAACAAAAAAAAAAAAAAAAAAAAAAAAAAAAAAAAAAAAAAAAAAAAAAAAAAAAAAAAAAAAAAAAAAAAAAAAAAAAAAAAAAAAAAAAAAAAAAAAAAAAAAAAAAAAAAAAAAAAAAAAAAAGGGCAAAAGATACAGAAGCCACCTCACTAAAGAAAAAATATAGATGACATGTAAGCATATGAAAAGATTTTCAACAGTGGCATATTTTACATGCCATTAAGAAATTGCAAAGTGAAATAAAAATTAGATACCATTATATTCTTACTAGGATGGCCAAAGTCCAAAACACTGACAACACAAAATGCTGATTAGGATGTAAGCAATATGAATCCTTACTCATTACTGGTGGGATGTAAAATGGTACAGCCACTTTGGAAGACAGTTTGGCAGTTTCTTACAAAACTAAGCATACCTTTCATGTTGGTGGTGTTGTTAGGTGCCATTGAGTCAGGTCCAAGTCATAGCAACCCTATGTATAACAGAATGAAACACTCCCTGACCCTGTGTCATGCCCAACACTATTGTCAGTGCTTCTCTGCTATTCATAGGGTTACTGATGGCTGACTGTTTTTTGGGAGTGGATTGCTGGGACATTCTCCCAAGCCTACAGCACCCTGTGTTCCTAGGTGGTCTCCCATCCAAGGACTAACCAGACTAAACTGTGCTTAGCTTTGGAGATCAGCTGGGATCAGATGCCAGAGTGGTATGGCTGTTGACACCCTTAACATATAATCAAGTAATTGTATGATGTTATAGTTAGAATATGAAATATTCCCCACAGGCTCATGTATAGGAGATTGGTTGCCACCTGATGGTTTTGGAGGAAGTGATTAAATTATTAGGCCTCTGACTTCATGAATGTATTAAGCCACTGATGGACTCATAATTTGATGGCGTTATTGGGAGGGGATGGAAACATTAGGAGGTGGGTCTTGGTTGGAGGAAATAGATCACTAGAGGTGTGGCTTTGAAGGATGTATCTTATCCCCTGCTCCTTCCTCTTGGTCATTCTCATTCTTACCACCATGAAGAGAGAAACTTTGCTCTGCCACACACTCTTGCCACCATGATGTTCTTACTATAGCCCAGAACAATGGAGCCGATCAACCATGTACTGAAACCTCTGAAACTGTGAGCCAAAATAAATCCTTCCTCCTTCAAATTGTTTCTGTCAGGTATTTGGTCACAGGGATGGAAGTCTGACACACATTCTTCGGTATTTGTCCAAAGGAGTTGAAAACTTACAGCCACACAAAAACCTGCACATGGATTTTTATAACAGCTTTATTTGTGATTGCCAAACATCAGAAGCAACCAAGATGATAAATAAACCATAGTACATCCAAGCAATGGAACATTGTTCAGTATTTTTTAAAAAGCTGTCCAGCTATGAGCCTGCATCCATACCACTGTGGTGTCTGATCTTGTCAGATCTCTGAAGCTAAGCAGGGTCTGGCCTGGTTAGTGCTTGGATGGGAGACCACCTGGGAACACCAAGTGCTGTAGGCTTGGGAGAAGGACATGGCAACCCCCTCCCAAAAATCAATCTGCCATTGAAAACCCTATGAACAGCAGAGAAGCACTGACAATACTGTTTCGCCTGTTGTACATAGGGTCGCTATGAGACAGACATCAACTTGATAGCACCTAACAACAATCCAGCTATGAAAAGATGTGAGACTTAAATATATATTTCTAAGTAAAAGAACCCAATCTGAAAGGACTGCATACTGTAAGAGTCCAACTACCATATTCCCTATTATCTGTGGTTTTCTTTTCCAGTTTGTTACCTGTGTTCAATTGTGGGCCAACGCTATTAAACTGAAATTTTAGAAATAAACAATTTATAAATTTTAAATTGCATGCCAGTCTAAGTGGTGTGATGAAATCACACCATCCTGCTCCATCCTGCCCAGGATGTGAATTGTTTCTCTAGCCAACGTATCCATGCTATGTGTGCTATCTACCCATTGCCTACTTAGTATCCATCTCAGTTACCAGATCCACTATCCTGACATTCTGTTGTCACAATGTGTACATCATTCATGTCATCATGTAGGCATTGTATCATCTCACATCATCCAAGAAGAATAAAGTATAATAAGATATTTTAAGAGAGGACAGAAAGCACACACATTATTTGCATAAATTTTATTACAGTGTATTGTTACAATTGTTCTATTTTTTTTAATAGTTATTGTTAACCTCTTAAAGTGCCTCATTTATAAATTAAACTTTATAATAAGGATGTGTATATAGGAAATAACACACTATATGTAGGATTTGGTACTGTCTCTGGTTTCAGGCATCCACCTGGCGGGAAGCCTTAAAACGTACCCTCTTGAGATGTGCACAGATACTCTGTAAGACATTCTGGAAAAGGCTAAGCTATGAAGACAATAAAAAAATTTGTGGTTGCCAGGGGCTGGAGGGGAGAGAGGGATGAACAGGCAGAGCACAGAGGATTTCTGGGGCAGTAAACTGCTCTGTGACACTACAATGGTGGACACATGTCATTATGTTATTTGTTTTTATTGTTAGTTGCCATCGAGTCAGTATCTGACTCATAGCAACCCTACATACAACAAGCTAAACACTATTGTCAGTGCTCCTCTGCTGTTCACAGGGTTTTCAATGGCAGATTGATTTTTGGGAGTAGGTTGCCTGGTCCATCTCCCAAGCCTACAGCATCTGGTGTTCCCAGGTGGTTTCCCATCCAGGTACTAACCAGGCCCAACCCTGCTTAGTTTCCAAGATCTGACGGGATCAGATGCCGCAGGGCTACGCTGCAGGCACCCATGTCATTATACTTTTGTTAAAACCACAGAATGTACAATGTCTAGAGGGAACCCTGATGTAAACTTTGGACTCCAGGTGATAATGAAGTATTAATGTAGGTTCACCAACTGTAATAAATGTACCACTCTGATCTGGGATGCCCATAGTGAAGGCAGATATCCATGTGTGGGCACAGGGATTGGAAACCTCTGTTATTTAGCCCCCTTTTTTGTGGGACTAAGAATCAAACTCAGGGCCTTGTGCATACCAGGCTCTACCACTGGCTCTACCACTGAGCCACACTCCCATCTCCTTTCTGCTCAACTTTGCTGTGATATAAGCCAGCTATAAGAAATCATGTTTACTAATTTAAAAAGAAAAAACACAACAGTGAAAAATTTCTCTCTCTTTCCCATCACCAACCAACCTAGTCCCTTGCCACCATCAATTCACCCAGCACGACCAGTTCTTGAGTATCCTTCAAAGATATCCTTGGTATTTACAAATCCCCAAGGTGTCAAATATGGAAAATATGTTCTTTATACCACACCTGCCTTCCTCAGGGGAAAAGAGTGTTTGAAGTTCATCTGAGGAAACAGTGACTTCCCGAAGCCCTCTATAAGCTCCATTTAAACTTTTAGTGTTCGAATACCGAGGGGAAGGTGTTTTTGTTTTCCTAATAGCTGATGATATGTAATGACAAGAGCCTGGGAATCTGATGGGGCTCATTTCAAATCCATACCTACGGCAGGTGACTTCACCTCTCTAAACTGTTCCTACGTCTGAAAGATGGAGGTAATCATCTCTACCTCCAAGGGCTGCAATAAGCATAAAATACGAGAATGGAGGTAAAACATCTGGCACATCTGGCAGCCTTCTCCCTTCCCTCCCACAGTTTCTCCAGGGCTTATTTAAGAATATAGAGAAAAAGAAAAGCAAGTTTCCAAAATCGACGCACTATTTAACGATCAGCTTTGACCTAATTCTACTTCAAAGCATTTCCTTCTCTTTCCTACCTCCCACTACCTCCCACCCAGCTGCCAAGTACAGAGAACACAGGAAAACTTGGGCCAAATGGGAACCTGGAATGTTAAAGCCTTTGAGAAAACAGCTGTTTGTTTGTCATTTATTATCAGGGTTTTGCTCCTGTCTCATTTGATTACAAGAGGCTGTGGGGAAAAACAATAATCCTTTGCACTTTGGTCTATACAGGGCTCTTATATCCTTCATTCATGTCATCATAATTCTGAAAAAAGAGGAAACCAAGGCTCAGAAATCAAATGCTTTGGCTAAGAGGCACATGGTGGAAATGCAGCTAACACCCAGGTCTCTTCACTGCTCTCCTCGCCGTTCACTGTGGCTAGTTGGTTTTTATGTGTAATCACTATGCATCAGTCAGATGCATTTGGCGGCATGCAACTGGAAATCCAGAGATTGGGAGGCTTCAGAATCAGCTTAAGGCAATGGTTCTTCTCTCTTTCTCTCTCTCCCTTCTTGTGTGTTGGCTTTTCCTGCCTTATAATCTGACCTTGGTGTAGAAGATGTAGATCAAGAACACAGACCACTCTAAAGAGCTTTCATGGAGCCCAAAGATGCAATTATCATCACTGGTGCATGGCAGGATTTTTCAACCTTGGCACAATGGATGTTTGGACCAGTAATTCTTTGTTATAGTGAGCTGATTTGTGCAATGTAGGATGTTTAGCAGGATCCCTGGTCTCCACTCACTCACTACATAATAGCAAGCAACTCTCCAATTGTGACAAGCAAAAATGTTCTAGACATTTCCGGTATACCCTTAGAGGGAGCATAAAATCTTCCCCTGGTAAGATCCACTAGCATACAGACTTTGAGTTTGAGTCCTGGCTCCACCATTCAGTAGCTGTATGAACACAGGCAGGTTATTTAACTGAGCTGTGATTCAGTTTCTTTCTCCATAAAATGGGAACAATAATAATAAGAATGCCTCACAGGATTGTTATAAAATGAGTTAATATGTATAAATAACAATATGTAGCACCCAGTAACCACTCAACGAATACTAGTTACTGTTCTTCTCACAAAAATCAAATGCAGATAAAGTAGATGGGCAAAAAGACTGCTCCATAAACACTTGTAGTACAGAGAAAATAATTCATCTACTTTCCACCTTGCTTATTTCTAGTAAACTATTTGAGATAGCTTCAAATGAAAACACATAGTACTGAGGTAGCTTGAAAAAAGTGCATCCACTACTGGGCAGTTTAAAATTGGGTCAGAGATTAAAAACCACTAAAACTGGAGAAAAAAGCCAGGCATGCTGGCTCATGGCTGTAATCTCAGCATTCAGGAGGCTGAGACAAGAGGATCGATGCAAATATGAGGCCAACCTGTTCCACATAGCGAGTTCCTGGCCAGCCTGAGCTACAAAGTGAGACCTGGTCTCAAAACAACATCAAAACAAAACCAAAAGCCAAAACAAACAAAAACAAAAACAACACAAAAATAAACTGGAGGAAAAACTGAACAGGAAAAAGTACATTCTATCAACAAGTCAAAATTAGATGGAGTGTTCACTTTAGCAACAAATAGAATCCCAAGCTTCCTAGCACCCATTGCAAAATAAAAACCACCAACAGAACTGAGCTCCAAGACTCCAGGAGAGAGGAACTTTTGTCAGTTGGCCCCAGAGAAATAGGAGGCCCTCAAGTGCCAGAATGGGCAATGGTTCAACAGCAGTTCTAGAGAGAAAGTTCCGTGGGCCTCTTCTATGTCCACCAGCAATAAGACCTCATTTGAGGAACCACATCTCTGCAGCTCTGCTCTGTCAAGAGTATGCTTTAAGGACTGGGGCTATAGTTCAGTGAGAGACCACTTGCCTAGCATGTGCAAGGCACTGAGTTCAAGCCCCAACACCACAATAAAGAATGTGCCTTCAAGAGGAGCACCTCATCACCAAAGAATGAATTCCCTGAAAATGCTAGTCATTCTAGAGCAAATTGGAGTTGGCAAAAGCAGAAGCCCCACCCCTGGCCTGTCAGAGGGCTGCAGGTTCTGCTCACTTGCTCTAGGCTAACCAGCAGGGCTGGTCCCTAGCACACACTGCCAGCTTCCTAAACAGTCCTGACGGCTTGGCTCTCTGGTTGCAGCCTGTTGGCCAAAGGGTCCCAAGTGGGGCTTGGCACCAGGGGGTGCCTCTGGCACAGATGCGCCCACAGCTCCATTCTGAGGACTCTCAGGGGAAGGTAAGGCAGGGAAGAGGCCCACTCGAAGTGTACGGAGTAAAAGTGACTACAAGGCAAAGACAAAGTTACCAGAACATGATGTGGGGAAGGCAACATCCCACTCCCTTAACCTTGAGGTGCCTTAGTTTCCTCTTCTGTAAAATGGGGATAATCCTGATCTCATGGGATTGAGAGGACTAGGATTTTATATGTAAGATGCCAGAGCAACACCTGGTGCTCAGTAAATGTTACCTGCTGTTGTCGTTACGCTTTTGTGTACATCTTATACTCAAACCACACATGCCCTGGAGAGCTTCCCACTGCTGGGGGTGGCAGGAAAGATTTCTGAACCTCTTAGTCACTGTGGAGCCCTCGTCCAAGATCCAATCAATGGGGCCGAATGTTCACTCATGATATATCAAAGGAGCCGTAAGCAGGGGATGCAGTCCCTGCTCTGCTAATAATCAAGGCCCTTCTCAGTGGGATCTTGGGCAAAGCCTTGCTCCTCTCTGGCCTCCAGTTTATTCAGCTATGAAAAAGGAAGTTGTGGGTCAAAAGGGTGCCTAATTTGACTATCCACCTTACAATCACTTTAAGACATCAGAAAACACAGATTCTGGAGTGCAAATCCAATTCTCTGGGAGCGGAGACCAAGAATCTGCATGTTGAGGTGCTCAGAAGAGCTTGATGTTCAGTTAGGTGGGTGGAGGGGTGAGTTTGATGCAGGGGGCTGAACCCAGCATCTTGGGAATCTAAGCCTTGTTCAGGGAGGTTTAGAAGCCACTGCCTAGAGGTACCTTGGTGGTCCAGGCAGAGGCCCACCTGCCTATGGTAGAGCCTGCTAGTCCCAGGTCGCCCTTCAGGGTTCAGTCATCCCTGGCCTGGGAAGATATGCCTTCTATCTAGTCAAACCCTCAGGCTCAGCAACTTGCCTCCCACTCCTCCGGCCTCAGCTGGCCCAGCCTTTAGGGGTGCAGAGGAGGCTGGCCAGCACCCCTGCAGGGCAGCACTTCAGGGACTTAAGAGCTGCTGGAAGCATATGAAAAAGATTATTCACCATGACCAAGTGTGATTTATACCACAGATGCAAGGCTGGTTTAACATACGGAAATCAATTAATATAATCCAACATATCAAGAAACTGACAAACAAAAACCACATGATCATCTCAACTGATGCTGAAAAGGCCTTCGATAAAGTGCAACACCTTTTCATGATAAAAACACTGGAAAAAATAGGTATAACAGGCAAATACCTTAATTTCATAAAAGCCATTAATGACAAACCTACAGCCAACATTATATTAAATGGAGAAAAACTAAAACCATTGCCTCTTAGATCTGGAACAAGACAGGATGTCCTCTCTCTCCTATTCTATTCAACATAGTAATTGAAGTCCTGGCCAGGGCAATCAGACAAGAGAAAGAAATCAAAGGGATGCAGATTGGCAAGGAAGAGGTCAAATTATCCTTATTTGCAGATGATATGATCTTATACCAAAACCTCAACCAGAAAACTTCTGGATCTAATTAACTCCTTCAGCAAACTTGCAGGCTACAAAATTAACACATAAAAATCAATAGCTTTTCTTTACACCAATTCCAAACAGGAAGAGAAGGAAATTTCAGGAAAAATACAATTCATGATAGCCCACCAGAAAATTAAATACCTTGGAATCAATCTAACCAAAGACCCTTCAGATCTCTACAAAGAAAATTTCAAAACATTAAAGAAAGGAATAGCAGAGGACACTGAAAAATGGAAAGAACTCCCCTGCTCCTGGATAGGGAGAATCAATATTGTAAAAATGGCTATCCTACCAAAAGCAATCTATAGACTTAATGCAATACCCATTAAAATTCCACTGACTGACTTTACAGAAATAGAAAAAACGATCCAAAAATTCATATGGAACCACAAAAGACCACATATAGCCAAAACACTCTTAAGCCACAAAACGAACGCAGGTGGAATCACAATTCCTGACTTCAAGCTATACTATAGAGCAGTGGTTGCAAAAACAGCTTGGTACTGGCACAAAAATAGGCCTGAAGACATCTGGAACAGAATAGAAGACCCAGAAATACCTCACCACACCTATAGCCACCTGATTTTCGACACAGGAGCAAAGCAAGTAAACTGGAAAAGGACAGCCTCTTCAACAAATGGTGCTGGGAAACATGGTCATCCACATGCAGAAAAACGAAAGCTGACCCCCATCTCTCAATATACACGAGAGTTAACTCAAAATGGATAAAAGATCTCAACATAAAACCAGAAACTTTAAAACTCATAGAAGGCAAGATAGGCAACACACTGCATCATATAGGCTTAGGAAAGTGTTTCCTTAATAGGACTCCAATTGCTCAAGAAATTGCAACAAAAATAGATAAATGGGATTACATGAAATTAAAAAAATTCTGCACAGCAAAAGAAACAATTAACAGAATCAATGAAACCCCCACGGAATGGGAAAAAAATCTTCACATTTTATACATCAGACAAAGGTCTAATAACTAGAATTTATAAAGAACTCAAGAAAAAAACTCCCCAAAAAACAAACAACCCAATACACAAATGGGCAAAGGAACTGAGTAGACAGTTCTCAAATGAAGAGGTCCATAAAGCCATGAAACACATGAAAAAGTGCTGAATATCCCTAGCCATTAGGGAAATGCAAATCAAAACAACTCTGAGATTTCACCTTACACCAGTAAGAATGGCCAAGATCAATAAAACAAACAACAACAAATGCTGGTGAGGTTGCGGGGAAAAGGGAACACTCTTACATTGTTGGTGGAGCTGTAAATTGGTGTAACCACTAGGGAAATCAATATGGAGGTATCTTAAAAAACTAAAACTAGATCTACCATATGACCCAGCTATAACACTATTGGGAATTTACCCAAAGGGAGATGAGTCATCATACCACAGAGACACCTGCATCTCCATGTTCAATGCTGCACTTTTCACAATAGCAAGGATATGGAATCAACCAAAGTGCCCTTCAACAGAAGAATGGAGAAAAAACTATGGTATATATACACAATGGAATACTACTCAGCAATCAAGAAAAATGAGATAAGGTCATTCTCAGCAAAATGGATGGTATTAGAGAAAATTATTTTAAGTGAACAAACACAAGCTCAGAAAGCGAAACACCACATGTTCTCACTCATATGAGGGAGCTGATTCAAAATTATAAGAAGGAAAAATCGTATTCAAAGGTCAGATCAAAGTAAAAGGGGGAGGAAGTTAAGAATGGTGTCAATATAAATGGTCTAGAAAATGCATGTAATTGTTCTAACAAGATAAAAACAAAGACCACTACAGGAAAAGTTTCTATATTAAACAGAACTGGAACCCAAGGACATACAGAAAAATATTACTAAGTAAAAGATAGAGAAGACTTAGATGGGAAACTTAGATGGGAAGGGTGGGAGGGGGGGAAGCAAAGGGGAGGGTAAGGGGTAACCTATATGAATAATGTTTATCAAAATGCATATATGGAAATGTCACAATGAAAAGCATGTCAGAATGAATCACATTAAGGTGTACATTAAAAATTTCCAATAAAAAAAAAAGAGCTGCTGGAAGTCAGTTGGGCTCTGACATCACTATGGGTGACATGTCTCTTGACTTCAGCTCCTTCTTTCTATTTCCATTGCAATTGTCCTATTTGAGACTGCTAATACCTCTTGTTCAGGCCATAATAACAGCTTCCTAACTAGCCTTCTGATCGCCAGTCTCTTCTCCCTCCCATCTTTTCCTCACTGTATCAACAGTTGTTTCCCTAACTCCAGCCCTGATTGTATCACCTTTGCCCACAAATCCTCCATCCCTCCCAGTCAAAACCAAACTCCTCAGCCAGTCATCTGAGGCCTTTCAAAGCCTGAAGTCACCTACATTTTCACTTTCAAAGCTTAATACATTTCTATAACTCCTTCTGGTCAAGACACACTTTGGAGGTGAATATGATCATAGTATGTTATACACATTTATGAAAATGTCAAAATGAAATTCATTATTTTGCACAATTAATATGTGCTAATTAAAAAGAAATAAATTAGTAAATAAACAAGCTACTTTGGGTGCTAGTTAACTGGGTTGAATTTCTTGATAGGTTTCCCAAACTGGAATAAGTATGGAACTCCCCTCCATGTAACTGCCTAATTTTCTTGGCAAAACACCTATAACATCCCATGGGTGCTAAATGATTCACAGAGCTCAGCTGGGGAAACCGTCTATGTGCACTTCCATCTGGTTGCCAATGATCTGACTTCCTCTTCTAGAATCTGTTGTTGTTAGGTGCCCTCAAGTCGGTGTCCAACTACCTACAACAGGCGAAACAGTGTTGTCAGTGCTTCTCTGCTATTCATAGGGTTTTCAATGGCTGATTGTTTTTTGGGAGTGTGTTGCTGGGCCCTTCTCCAAAGCCTACAGCATCTGGTGTTCCCAGGTGGTCTCCGATCTGAGTACTAACCAGGCCTGACTCTGCTTAGCTTCTGAGGTCTGATGGGATCACAGACCCTACAGCGGTACAGCTGCAGACTCTAGGATCCACCTTGTTGTTGTTGTTGTTGTTAGGTGCCGTCGAGTCGGTATCCGACTCATAGCGACCCTCTGTACAACAGGGGAAACACTATTGTCAGTGCTTCTCTGCTGTTCATAGGGTTTTCAACGGCAGATTGATTTTTGGGAGGGGGTTGCCAGGTCCTTCTCCCAAGCCTACAGCTTTTGGTGTTCCCAGGCGGTCTCCCATCCAGGTACTAACCAGGCCCGACCCTGCTTAGCTTCAGAGATCTGATGGGGTCGGATGCCACAGGGCTACCGCTGCAGGCGAGGATCCACCTAGGTCTTAAAAATCCAACCCAGAGCAAGCATCTAACTTAGCTGTCATTGGAATCTGTTTTTGAACACTGACAAGTCTAAAAAGACATGGAACTTGAACATTCCTCTACCTTACCCTTGTTCCTTCTTTGCCTTCCTTTCTGAGTTGCCACCATGTTTTCAGAACTGAACTGCTTAACGTCCATTGTGATTTAATTAAATGACCACAGTTGACCAGTACACACCTCTGCTTTCCCAACTTCCAAATAAACAGCCTCCTCTTCTCATTAGCGACTCAATCAGGTAAATACCTACCTTTCCTGGAGCTGTTCCCCATCCTGCACTTGTGACAGACATGGTTGGCTGATCACAGCACTTGCCCCTAAGCCCTGGGCGCAATGGAGCAGACTCAGAATCTTTCTCAACACAATTCCCTAGGCAGCCTTTATCTATCAATCAGGGCTGGCTTGAAGTTGAGACAGTCCTACTTACCATGAGTGACCTGGTTGATTAAATGGCTAATGTGTTTACTAGAGAAGCTCTGAGAGCTTCGATTTCAATTTCCGTATGAAACCTTAAACTAGATTAGTCTCTGGTTACATGCTGTCTACTTCAGGCCTTTCAGGCTGGAGGATCTGGGTTGTGGGTGGGATCTATTAGAAGTCTAGTTTGGCATAAGAGTTGGAATAAGACAGCCAAGATCAGAAAAGGTTCTACTAAGAACCATCCTACAGACTGCCCCTAGATCTTTCTCCTGCTGAAACTATGTCTGGTAAGCTGACTGGTCTATAGCCACAAAGAAGAGCATCTGAGTGGCTACAAAACAAAGGATAAACTACCCACAGAGGAACCAATCTCTTAGGCAGGCAGCAATTGGAGATGTCGTCAGTGTCCTGGAGCAATGGCAAGGTTTTCAGCCTGGCCTAAGCCACTGGAACCATGAGCAATGGAAAGACTGATCTATCTGCACAGATAACAGACTGCTTTCGTTTCCTCTTTCTCCTCCTCCCCTTCTTCTCAACCGAGTTGATCATATTTCCTTGGTGATTTTCATGCTTAGTCAGTAGAACATAAGGGATAACTGTATATCCCATAGGGATCTTGTCCATAAATTACTCTGTACTAATTAATGTTTTCTTCTGTGATGTATCTTCCTTTCTGCCAAAAACCTTTATTAAACACCTATTGTGTGCACTATAGTAAACACAGCTGTAGAGAAGAAAGCCTTTAAAGTCTGTCTGGAGCCCCTGGGAAGGCTGTATCTGAAGTAAAGATGCCGCTGCCCCATCAGCGGAAAGATGCACTCCAGTTTGTTTTCTTTCCTCTTTAAACCTCAGGAAAGCTGTAACTGAGCAGGAAAAAGGTGAGAGCCTGGCAGCTAAAACGAAGGAACTCTACAAAATCATGAAGAGCCCCCAGAGGGTGAACATAAACCAGAACTCTAATCCAGTATATTATAGACATCAGCTGAAGGGTTAGGAGTATAGCTCAGTGGTAGAGTGCCTGCCTAGCACGTGGGAGGCCCTGGGTTCAGTCCTCAGCACCATAAATAAATGAATAAATAATAATCTGCTAAACTCTCCTGATGTCTACTCAGTGCCAGGCACTGTTCTCATTCTTTTCTGTATATTGACTCCCCAAATCCTCACAATAATATTTTTGAGTTAAATACTCTCATTCTTATATTATCATTCAAAAGATGGTTAAATGATTTATCTAAGTCAGTTAGGAAGTGGAAGAACTGGGATTTGAACCTATGGAGCCTCTTTCTAGAATCCTAAACTACCTGAAAGACTGTACATTTAAACCAAAAACAAAATGCATGCTGATTTGTGAATTAGAATGGGTGGGACAAGTAATCACTAAATGGAACCCCCACCAAGACATGGTACTAGTAAGGACAGAAGGGTTTTGACAGGAGGCTGGCAGTGCCTCCTCACCCTCAAACTTTTAAGGAAGGCCTCATGAAGGCCCATCACACATCTCCTGCTGTCCCTAGGGCAGGAGACTGGTGCCCCAGTTCCTGACCCAGAGTTCAGTTTCATGTTGAGGGCCAGCCCTGGAGACAGACCTGTGTGGCTCCCTTTCTATACCTGAAAACTATATTTCTGACTGGAAAACCATATGGTGAACTAGGACCCAGTACAGCAATGTCATGGGTCCTAGGAATCTGAAGCCCTACCTTCTAGAATAGACTCCACTACCCAGAGCACTTTGATTCCATTTTTTACCTGTAAACATTTTTTTCAGTCTATAAGTAATTTTGAGTGCCTCTTCCTTGCCATCCCTGAAACCATGTAGTTGAATTCAATATTTGCCCAGGGAGCTCACTAGCTACTTGCTGTAGTGGCAGTCAAGTAAAGAGATTTTCACCTGCACTAAAGCACTGTGTCTTCAAAGGGCAGTAGGGACTGAGAGAAGGCCCCAACCTATCCCTCTAGCCCTGAGCAGCAAATGAGATCACACAGAGGAAAGTGCTTTGTAAGTAGCAAAGGGTGAGGGGGGAGGGGAAGGGAGAAGGTGGGGATAAAAGGGAGGGTGGGAGTCAAGGGGAAGGACTTCAAACTGGGAGCTGTTTGCTATCTCTGGAGACTTCAGGCAGGCATCTAGCCAAGCTGAGTGCTGCCTAGCGCTCTGAACCTGAGCATGGCCTCCAGGCTCCAGAGGACAAGGCTGAGAGGCCTCCAGGCCTGCAGCTCTGGGCTCAGCCCCCAACAGGCCAAGCCCAACCTTGCTGCCCTTGCCTAGCTGCTCTGGGGCTCTGTCTTGGCAGGAACGGAAAAGTATGTTTAAATCGCTCTTGATGACATACTTTTGCAACCCTGCACCACCTCCAACATCTGTGGGGGCTCAGCTTGAACAATGACAAAGGCCAGGCCTTGCACTGTGCAGCCAGAGGAGCCGGGGAGCCGGATTTCCTATCAATCCCCTTACGTAAAGGGATCCCTGAGAAGTGATGACCCAAAGTAATGCTGGCTGTCACGATTCCCAGTACTGAAGCGCCACCTAGAGGCCAGTTCGGGGTCAAACCAATGTGTAGGATGTGAGAAACACGGCGATGAAATGCCACAAGACTGTTTAAGAGGACCCCCCATCCGTTAATTCACCAGCCCCTCTGTGGTTTGTTGATGAGATATTCAAGGGCTGAAAGGTCTCAGCTTCTCAGTGGAACAGTATTCCTCCATGGCTTGAGACCAGTGACAATGTCACTGTTTCTGACATTTTAAAATCTAGATTTGAGCTGGGCATAGAGGGGCTTGCCTGTAATCAGCACTCAGGAGGCAGAGAAAAAAAGATGGCAAATGTGAGGCCAACATGAGCTACATATTGAGACCCTGTCTCAAGGAAAAAAACAAAAACAAACAGCTTGAACAAAATAACATTAATAAATAAAATATAGATTTTATGAACACATATGCTGAGAAACCTTTCCAGTTTGCCCTGCATCCCAAATCCCAACCTATTTTTGTTCTCCTACCCCAAAATTCAGACTCCAGGTAGCTTGAGAGGATAGTTTTGCAATGGATGGGTCCTCCCTGTTAGGAGAGTTATTGATTCTGCTTGCCTTTCTAGAATGAGCTGCCCTACACCAAGCATGAACACACATTTATCCACGCCATTTATTGAGAAGTAGCTAGATCAGGCTACAAAGGCACCAAGGATTAAGTTGATTGTTCAAAATGAGCATGGAGTTATTTTAGCCTGAAGAAAATCTAAGCTGGATGAAGCCAGGGTCTTCAAGGTCCAGGTGGAACAAGGAGTATCAACAATAGAAGGAAAAGCAAGCCAGGCTCCAAACTGAGAAGAGGGGGGTTTTGTTTGTTGTTTCTAAAATCCTCTTTTTTAGGTTTTTCTGTTTATTCCCTTGCCAAACCAATAGTTTAGTTTCTTGCTACCCAGCTTATTGAATTATTATGTATAGTCAGAAAACAAGATACATGAAATATTCCAGCTCTCACTGTCAGAGCATCCAAAGTCCTGCTGCTTGGGTGCAGCAGCTGTGTGCAGTGTCTAGGGAAGCCCACAAAAGCTACCAAACATCTTCACGTGCAGCAGCTGCTGCTCCCTCTTCAGGCCAACAATTCAAACAAGGGGCTCCCTTTAGAGTAAACCCTGAGAGCCTTGGGAAAACTAGAGTGATGTTTGAATCTATTAAAGATCACAGCTGTTCCCCAGGGATAAAGTGCCATCCACCAACTGGACAAAGGGCCCAGGGGATGTGAAGCTGCCATTTCATACACCCATTCCCCCAAACAAGTTAGATTTATAAAAGTTGAGGTGTCTGCCTCTCTCCAGTAGAAATGATTCCACTTGGTGCTCACAGTAATCTTGTGAAATGAGTATTATAATTACTGTCTCGAGCTTGTGTTCATTTGCTTAAGATGTTCTCCAGTTCCTTCCATTTTCCTGCAAATAACATTATTTCATTTTTTTATTCTGAAAAGCATTCCATTGTGTATAGGTAATTTTTATTATCCATTCTTCTGTTGATGGGCACCTTAGTTGGTTCCATATCCAGGTGTCTCTGTGGTATGATGACTTTCTCTCCTTTTGAGTATATTCCCAAGTAGTGGTATAGAGTCATATGGCAGTTCTATTTTTAGTTTTCTGAGCTATCTCCATATTGATTTCCAAAGTGGTTGACCCAATTTACAGTCCCACCAACAATACAAGAGGGTTCCTTTTTCTCCACAACCTTGCCTGCATTTGTTATTACTTGCTTTGTTGATCTTGGCCATTCTTACTGGAGTTAGGTGAAATCTCAGAGTTGTTTTGATTTGCATTTTCCTAATGGCTAGGGATATTGAGCACTTTTTCATGTGCTTCATGGCCTTATGAACTTCATTGTGAACTCTCTGTTCAGTTCCTTTAGCCACTTGTGTATTGGATTATTTGTTGTCTTGGTGATTTTCTTGAGTTCTTTATAAATTCTAGAAATTAATCCTCTGTCAGATGTGTAATATGGAAAGATTTTCTCCCATTCAGTGGGCTCTTCCTTAACTCTGTTGTTTCCTTTGCTGTACAGCTTTTTAATTTCATGTAACCCCATTTGTCTATTATTGTCGCAATTTCCTGAGCAATTGGAGTCTTAATAAGGAAATGCTTTCCTATGTCTGTATGTTGGAGTGTGTCGCCTATGTTTTCTTCCAGTAATTTTAAGGTTTCGGCTTTATGTTGAGTTTTTTTTAATTAATTTTGAGTTAGTTCTCATGCAGATTGAGGTGTGGGTCTGTATTCATTTTTCTGCACGCAGAAATCCAAGTTTCCCAGCACCATTTGTTGAAGAGGCTATCTTTTCTCCAATTTGCCTGCTTTGCTCCTTTGCTAAAGATCAGGTAGCTATAGATGAGTTGGTGTATCTCTACTACCACTTACTTTTAAAAACTATATGGTAAAAGAAGGGCCCATCTGGCCACGTTGTTGTCAGATGCTGTAGAGTTGACTCTGACTCCTAGCAACCCTATGTATAACAGAACAAAAAATTCTTCAACCCTGTGCCTTGCCTGGTACTATGTCACCACTTTTCTGCTATTCATAGGGTTTTTGATGGCTGATTATTTCGAGAGTGAGCTGCTAGGTCCTTCCCCCTTTTTGCAGTGCTGAGGCTCACACCCAGGGCCTCAGAGTGCACAGAACAGCACTCTACCAACTGAGCTAAAGGGGTTCTCATATACACAGCCAGCAGTCTCTGCAGGAAACTGGTAGTCTCTGCCTGGCCATCAGTCTCCCACTATGGATCGCAAATTAGGATCTTGACACTCGTTTGTTCTTTTTACCCAAACATCCTTACTGGGGATTGGAAGAATGGCAGGGAGAACAATGAGATAGGAAACATTTGGGTTTCATGGACAGAGAAAGAAAACAGGTTTTCTTAGCTAAAGATATTCCAAAGCCACACCTTACGTTCAAGAGCTTCAGAAGAAATTCTATGGTGTTCTTAAATTCTTCTAACACTCTCAATAGCCATTTCACTAATGAGTCTTCCATCATATAAAACTTAAACACAAGAAAGGACTTGAAAGTAAGAGATGAACCAGTCATTTGTCTTTACAAAACCCCTTTTTTGGGCTGAGAACATAGCCAGCTCTTAGAGCCTTCCCTAAATTAAGGCTTCTCCAAAGGCAGAAATACAGAAATATTCAACAGGGAAGACTCAAGGTAATTTTCAAATTTCTCCTTACCTCCCAGGGTACTGAAGTCTTTTGGGCTCCAGAGAACTTCAGGAAACAGTACATGTTTAGCAGGTGAGACAGGCAACTTAGATCTAGAGGTGTGAGGGGAAGCTGGTGTTGGCAAAAGAGAGGGCCCAGGAGGCAGCACTCCTGCCAACATGAGCCATGACTTCCCCCCAGACCTGCAATTTATTATGACCTTGAATTCTCCAAAAGTCGGAAGTTCTCAACATCCCACGCTTGAATCTTAAACTTAAGTTCTGTTCTAACAGAAGCATCTGTGTAGTCCCTAAACCACTCCTAGATTGCACATATAAAGAACAAGGCCACTGAGCAGCACTAATTCACTTCTAGAAGACAACTGTATTTCTTCTCTGCACTAGCCGTTTCTGGCATTGAACTCATGTGCTTGTCTCTGGTGCTTGCTGCAAAGAATAATTAAAGCCAGCTTCTATCACTGGCAACCTTAACCACATACCTATTGTTTTGAAGATGGAGGAGTTCACAATGGCTTTGATGGAGCATTTAGAAGAGACTAAAAAATTAAACTACCTGATCTTCCATATAACTCAAGAGCAGTCATTCATTCCATATATGGAATTCTACATATTGATTTAAAAATCTGGTTTCTCCTTGGAAGGGAAGAATAAAACAGGAGCTTATAATCACTAGCTCTTGAATGCACCAGATATCTTGCTTCCATGTTCCTAGATGTACTCATTTATGCCATAAAGACATATCAGTTCCTCTTTCTGGCAAGCATGGCTCAGTGCTGCAGATGCCTTTGTTTGAACTTCTGTGAGCCTAGGAATGGGTCAGAATCATGTGCATGCTAGCCAGTTTGTTCATTGGCTTCATTTCCAGTTTTTCCTCCAGAGAGCTAAGAATATTAAGTCTCTACAGTGCATTTCAGCACATAAAGAACTGAGCAGGTAGGAGGTCAGTGTATCTCAGTAATAGAGTAGGGGCTTTGAAGCATGCAACCTTAGGCAAATCACATAACCTGAGCCAACTTCTTTATCTGCAAAATTTGAAGAAAATTCCACCAATCTGTGTTGTTAGAAGACTATTAGTTTGCCATGGCTGCATTACAAAATCCCACAGATTGGATACCTTAAACAATTTGTTTTCTCATAGTTCTGGAAGCTAGAAGTCCCAACTCACTATGTCTATGGACCTGGTTTCTTCTAAGGGATCTCTCTTTGGCTTGCAGATGGCCACTTTCTCTGTAGTCCACAGATGGTCTTTGGTCTTTTCCCCTCTGCTCCCATGTCTGGTGTCTAATTTCCTCTTCTCTGAAGGACATCAGTCAGATCACATTAAAGCCCACTCTAAAGACTTCATTTTAACTTAATTACCTCTTTAAAGGCCTAATCTTGAAATATGCCTATGTTCTGAGGTACTAGGGCATCAACATTTGAATCTTGGGGGGGAGGGGAGACAATTCAACCAATAAAAAAGACTAAAAGAGCTTGCTAAAAGCTCACATTTCCCCTTTGACATAAAGAGCTTGTGCTTTAAAATCCTAAAGACATCATTTCAACTCCTGGTCATACTGCTTGCTAATTATGTGAATTTGGGTAAGTTTCTTGCTTAATAATCTGTATTGCTTTTGTTTTGATAGGGTCTGGCTATGTAGCCCAGGCTGGCCTTAAACTCCTGATCCTTGCCTCAGCTTCCTGAGTGCTGAGATTACAGATGTGCACCACCATGTCTGGCAACATCACCTGTAAAATGGGGTAAGAGTATACAATCTCCAATAGGTTGCTGTCATGATAAAATGCTAAGTATGTAAAGTGCTTAATAGTATTTGGAAGGGGCAGACGGAATGTATTTGCTATTAGTTTTATCAATTCTTCCCATTAGTAATTGTGACTAATACTTCCTGTTTGTCTTTTGGTCAAAGACTTTTGACAATGAGCCTTGGTGATGGTCTGGGAGCTAATGGACAGTGCCAAATCTCTTAGAGACTTCAAGCAGCATTGGCTGAACAAAGCAGCAGAGGGGCAAATAGCCAACAGAACCTTACTTTAGCAACTACTCACAAATCCACATTAGACCCTATAGTGGGAAGCCATTTTCTTCCAAGTATGACCCATGTACTTCCTCCTCCCTTAACTTACCTTGTGACAGGTTTCCCATCTCAGAGATCACTGATCAGAAAGACAGTAGGACTGGAAAGCAAAGGGCATGATGCAAAGCATTCCATTCAGTAAATGAAGAGCTACAGCACAGGGAGAGGTAGCTGAGCTGCAAAGTTGTTTTAACTGTTGCTTCCAGTCAGTGGCACCTCTGAACAGAAGACTAGTTCTCAAGTTTCAGCCATTCTATACCAGTACCATTAAAACACACTCCCAGAAATGAGTAAGACCAATGCTCCTCCATGACACTAGCTGCATTGTTAAACAGTCACAGAAATTGAGAGTAAGCAGTTAGAAATTTTAATAGCAAGCTGAGTGTGGTGGTGCATGCCTATAATCCCAGGCAGAGGCAGAGGCAGAGGCAGGAGGATCGCAAGTTCAAGGCCAAAGGCAGTTTGTGTAATTTAGTAAGACCCAGTCTCAAAAAAAAGAAGTTAAAAAATGGGCTAAGGGTGCAGCTCAGTGGTACAGCACTTGCAAAGCAAGTGCAAAGCCCTGGTTTCAACCCCCAGTACTGCAAAAAAAAAAAAAAAGAAAAAGAAAAAAAAAAGAAAAAGAAATTTTAATAGCAGATTGAGAGTAATTTTGTCTGTTGAATCTATAATAAAAAATTTAAGCTTGCATTTTATCTTTTTTTTCCTAGATATTCATTACTGTATTTTATAAAGTACTGATCCATAGCAACTAGGCCTGCAGCACAGTTTAAGCACTGGGTGGTTGTTGTTAGGTGCCGTCGAGTTGGTATCCAGCTCATAGCAACCCTCATAGGGTTTTCTTTTGTGTGTGTGTGTGTGTGTGTGTGTGTGTGTGTGTGTGATACTGGGGGTTGAACCCAGGGCCTCGCACCTGCATGCTCTGCAAGTGCTGGACCACTGAGCTGCACCCCCAGTCCGCTTTTTTTTTACTTTTTTGAGACAGGGTTTCGCTAAATTACGCAGACTGCCTCTGGTCTTGAACTTGCAATCCTCCTGCCTCTGCCACCCAAGCCGCTGGGATTACAGGCGTGCATCACCGCGCCCAGCTCTCATAGGGTTTTCAATGGCTATTTCAGGATTGCCTTGGGAGTGGATTGCCAGGCCCTTCTCCCATTTTTGCAGTGCTGGGAATTGAACTTGGGACCTCAGAGACTGCAGTGTACCACTCTACCAACTGAGCTAAATCCCAGCCCAAGCACTGGGTTACAAGCTTCAAAATATCTATGAATGTGAACAAGTATCCTTCATATTTCAGCAGAATAATACCACTTAGGTCCTACCACATCCCACTCCAAAATAAAAAATACAATGGAACCATATTTGTTTGCTTTTGCATTTCACAAGGGAATAAAATAAGTCTTGTTTTTCCATCAGAAATTTTGTAAAAATCAATTTCCAGATAGCCTCCAGTCTAAACTTCCACCCTGGATGGATGTGATCAACATTCAGAAGGTTTTTTTGTTTGTTTTTGGTTTTTTTGGTGGTACTGGGGGTTGAACCCAGGGCCTCACGCTTCCATACTCTGCAAGTGCTGGACCACCGAGCTGCACCCCCAGCCCATTTTTTTACTTTTTGAGACAGGGTCTCGCTAAATTACACAGACTGCCTCTGGTCTCGAACTTGCAATCCTCCTGCCTCCACCTCCCGAGCCGCTGAGATTACAGGCATGCGCCACCGAGCCTGGCAGCAACATCCAGAAGGTTTTTATGCATGTGTTTATGCAGACTGTAGACAAGTGAGGCAGCTCAGAGTTTAAAAGTATTATAGTGGGAAAACCCTTGTATCAAGAGTCAGGAAATCTGGATCAAAACCTGATTTTATTGCCTAAAAGGATGTTTCCTTAATTATAAAATGCAGAGATTTAAAATTATTTGCCTGATACATATCATAAGATTGTTAGGAGATTCAAATGAGATGTTTTGTGAAAAGTAACTCATAAAGAATGAAGTGCAGGAGATATACACAATGGGATCAATCTTATGAGCCCAGTCTTCAAAGAGTTGACATTCTAAAAGTGAATGGCCCCTGAAATGGCAGAATAACAAAGTTACAGAATACTGACATTCTTCAAATATTCTGTTAATCAAATTTTGCCAAACTAGAAAATGTTGCCTTCAAGTTTTCCCTGTGCAGAGAATACCCTGACTTTCTAATGAACTAGTAAGTGTGTTTGTTTCCAGGCACCCAGCAAGATGGACAGGAGGGAAGCAGCAGGAGAGCACAGTGCTGTCCTGCATGCTTGGCAGTTGCTGGCTGCGGCAGGATGTGACATGGCAAAAATTAGAAAAGAACAAACTTCTTCAGGTATTTTGAAGATTCCCTCAATAGGATGCAAACTCAAAAATGTACCATTTGAACCGGGCGCAGTGGCACATGCCTGTAATCTCAGCGACTTGGAAGGCGGAGGCAGGAGGATCACAAGTTTGAGACCAGAGGCAGTCTGCCTAATTTAGTGAGACCCTGTCTCAAAAAGTAAAAAAATGGGCTGGAGGTGGTAGCTCAGTGGCCCAGCACTTGCAAAGCATGCAAGCATGAGGCCTTGGGTTCAACCTCTGATACCACAAAAAAAAAAAAAAAAAAAAAAAGTACCATTTCGCTCCTGTACTTTAGACAAGTGACCAGAAGATCATAATGTGTTTTAGCTTTATTGAAGATATATTATGGTAGACAAATAGACAAACACATGCTCTATAAAATATACATTCTTATGTGTGAGAAAATATAAATAGACACCAGCAAAGGGTCACACTGAACAACTTGGCTTATACTTCCCTTTAGGTACATTTAATACCAGGACTGCTCAGACTGACGTCTTCTAATACACGAAAGAAAAAAAAAAGAAAGAGAGGAGAACAGGGGAAAGTAGAGGGTAAAAATAAGTCTCTGTATGCATCAAGAAACCACACTTAGTAGCCAAAAGATATATATTCTTGATTCTAATCTGTACCTTTTAAACAGTTTTAGAGGGCTACAAAACCAGATGCAGATTAGAATCATAGATTAGATTCATGCAAGAACTTTCACCACTGCAAATTCAATCTGCATAAGAATCTACTCCACATCATTTTGCAGCCCTCTAAAACTGTATAAAGGGTTGGATTAGAATCGAGAATATATAGTATTTTGAGAGCATTTTGATCACCTGATGATTAATTTCTTTCAAAAAACAGAGCTGGTACAAGATCACTCTATTCCTTACACTGGAAAACAGGCACCAACACATCAAGCTGTTTCTTCACCTTCACCCCACCCTTGGGAATTACTAGGACTTCTAGGAAACAAGCACAACTTTAAGAGAGCAGATCCAAATCTTAATTCTTAAAATGCAACACCCTCAGGGACTAAGGGTGTACATAGCTCAATGGTAGGGCATTCGCTAACATGTGCAGGGCCTCTGGATTTGATCCCTAGCACCACATTCCTCTCCTCCCCCCACCTCATTTCTCACAAACTCTCCAGATGATTTTTGGGTTTTCAGATATTTTAAGTGCAAACTGCAATACATGCATGCTTTTTATCATTTGTGTTAGTAATTATAAATTTCAGAAGAATAAACCCATAATTCCATGTTTTCAGCCATGAACACAGGTCAAATCCCTTTTGTCAACCAAAGTCCAAAATTCTTTAGTTTAAAAAAAAAAATCTGAGACATAAACTATGGTGCCTACCTGTAATTTCAGTTACTCAGGAGGCTGAAGCAGGAGGATCTTAAGTTTGAGGCCAGAGCCATCCTGCACAACTTAGTGAGATCTTGTCTCAAAAAAAAAAAAAAAAAAAAAAAAAAAAAAAAAAAAAAAAAAAAAAAAAAAAAAAAAAAAAAAAAAAAAAAAAAAAAAAAAAAAAAAAAAAAAAAAAAAAAAAAAAAAAAAAAAAAAGCAGCATCAGCAGCCAGGGGTACACATACAGCACATGCCTAGCATGTGTTAGGCCCTGGGCCCAATCTCCCAGTACAGTAAAAACAAAATGCAAACAAACAAACAAACGAAAACAAACAAACAAACAAACAAAAAACCACTGAACTGCTTTAAACTAAGTATGAATACAAAAAAATTTAAAAGGACAAACTTCTAAGACTATCAGATTGCATTTGTAGATTTCCAATGATAAGACTGAAAAGACCCTAAAAGTCATCTTGCCTATATTCCATCTCAATGCAGAAATCTCAACACTAACAGATGATTATTTAGCTTCTACATGTACCTTTCCCCCAAAAGGCTGATTATTTCAATTATTCAGAAAAATGTAATTGTTAGAGTTAGCTTATGTAGAATTATTAGTAAGTATGTGCTGTGCCTCCCTATAGATGATACCTGTCTGGTCATTTCATATAACCTTTAATGACTTTTTTTTTTGGGGGGGGGCGGGGGAGGGTTGTTGGGAAATTGACCCAGGGTGCTCCACCACTGAGCTGTACTCCCAATCTCCTTTTTCTTTTTCTTTTTTTTTTGAGGTACTGGGGTTGAATCCAGAGCCTCACGCTTGCATGCTCTCCAAGTGCTGGACCACTGAGCTGCACCCTCAGCCCATTTTTTTTATTTTTTGAGACAGGGTTTCACTAAGTTACGCAAACTGCCTCTGGTCTTGAACTTGCGATCCTCCTGCCTCTGCCACCCAAGCCGCTGGGATTATAGGCTTCCTTTTTCATTTTTTAAGACAGGGTCTCACTAAATTATGTAGGCTGACCCTGGCCTCCAACTCACAATCACCCTGCCTCAGCCTCAAATAGCTGGGAATACAGGCATGCACCACAGTGTCCAGCTAAGGCTTTTATCATTTTCCCCCTTTCATAGAAAAATGGGTAACAGTCTAAACTGCTAGACAGCTTAATGTTCTTTTTATAACCTCACAATGAACATTGTGCAGGCAACTATTTGGGGTTTCTTGGGTTTTGTTGTTGTTTTGAGACAGGGTCTATGTAGGTCAGGATGGCTTTGAACTTTTGATCCTTCTGCCTCAGCCTCCCCAGTGCTGGGATCATAGGCACGTGCCAACACACCTGGCTCATGCAACTGTTTTTGTAATAGCTACCTTATAGAAAAACACACACATAAAGCATTCTGCACCAGGTGAGGTGGCACACACCTATAATCCCAGCACTTGGGAGTCTGAGGCAGTAAGATCAAGGTGAGTTCCAGGCTAGCCTGGGCTACACAGTGAGATCTTGCTCAAAAAAAAAACAAAACAAAAAAACCAAAAAAACAAACAAACAAACAAAAAAAACAAAGACAATCTAAGATCGCACTTGAGGGGAAACTGCACCTTAGGCTGGGTTTCTGATATTTCCTATTCTAGACAGCAGTTTGCATACAGGACTACTTCAGAAGCTATAGTGACAGAAAGCTTATGGCTTAGTTGTAGATCCTGTGCCAGTAGGGCTTGGAGTTCAACACCAATGCCCTTTCTTCTTATCGTTAGACTTGGAGAATCAGACTTAGAGGGGCAAAAATCAGAAGAATTTATGTAACCCTATTGAAGTGATAAGTAGGTGTGGAGACAGAGTATTTTCCTCTGCCTTTCAGTGCACCTTGCTTTGCAACATCCTTGACTAACTTAGCATTCGGTGAGAATTGGACTGCTAGAAGAAACACCAGTGAGCCACTAGTCCTGTTTACCTCAGAGGGTAAAACACCATTTGGTCAAACACATGCAAAAGAGTTATTTCAAGAATTCTTTTCCCTAGGATTAAATTTTATTATGATAATTATTTTAAGAACAGAGGTAGGCTCTTCACATTTAAACATATTCCTGACTGGTGATTTAGGCAAGCTAGGAATATCTGGGAGGATGAAGAGTTTCAAACATCTGAGCTGAAACAATAGATAATAACCCTTCAGGAGACCAGACAGACAACCCTGGCCGGACCACTGTGGAATCATGGAGGCAGCCCTCCTGGATGAGCAGTACTTAACAGCACTGGCTCACAGCCTATTTTCCACTCTGACACACGACAGCTGATGCTCACAGGCAGTCTCTGCAAGCCTAGCCTGAACTCCACATTTTCCACTCAGGAAGATGAGCGAGTACTAGAATTCTGAAATGCATTACAAAGGTAAGTGAGACACAAACTAGTTACAAATTCATTGTGGCACATCTCTCAGCTGATCCTGATACTCTGGGGTGTTCTAACAGCACTAGCATTCAGATCTCCTGCTCTAGAGAGCGATGGGTGATTTTTCAATTCATAGACTGTTTAAGTTTACTGTTACTGATAAGATTTTTTTTTCTCCTCCTGAGTATTTCTTTGTCCATTATGCCTATTACAGAGGAAATAAATCAGGCTCAAGTTAGAGCAAACAGCATCACTCCTGCTCTCCACTAACAAATACTTCACGAAAGCAGCTTTTTATTAAAATAGCATAATCCTCTTTGGTTCCTGGAGGGAATTACAGATTCACAGAATATTACAGCTGGAAAGGGCTTTAAAATATCTAGTAAAATGCCTCATTTTGTAAATGAGGAAATCAGGCCTAGAGAAGTAAAAGGACTCACTCTTGACTACACAGCTAGTAAGGAGCAGAGCCAAGAAGTAAACCAGGTCTCTTAATTCTTAGACCAGTATAAACTATACCAGTAGGAGGAAGGATGACAGACTGAAGGGATAGGAAAGCCATGATATTTTAAAAATTCCAAGTAAAAATGAACAGAAACTGACAGTTGAAAGAGGAAAGAGAAAGGTATGGCAGTACTAAACAGCTAAGGAAGTGTGCTGTTCACAGGAGAAAAATTGAGGATGAAAAACAAGTATGAAATTCAGTTAAACTTTCTGACAAAAAGCTGAGAAATTATGTGTATTTAGAACCCTAGAAATGCATAATAACTTACACGAGTTTTTTTTAGAGATTGAAGGTATCTAGTAAGTAATGTTAGATTTTGAGGACAGAATGGAATAATCTGTGTAAGAAAACCTAAAAACACAAAGTATGAAGAACCTTAGTCCATTGTATTTCATTAGTGTTAACATAGTGTTTACATAAAGCTCTTTGCTATCAGAAATTCAAGAAAACTTTTTGGCTTAAATAATCTCTTGCACAAAACGAGAACCACCACAAGGTTTATAGTATAGGAATTTCTATATGTTCTTCTGCTCCCAAGAGCCCACTTCCCTTCTTAAAATATACTGTGCATCAGTAAAAGACAGAGTAAAAACAAAACAAACACAGAAAAGAAGTAATCTTTGATTTCCTTGTCAACAAAGTACTTTGAAAGAACAAAGTCCCAAACAAGTTGTCTTCTATGTTCACATGGCTATGACAAGGCTGCAAGACTCTGAAAAAGGAAAACTTTTCATGCTAGAAAGAGAACATTACCTGGCACTTGTAAATAGATGACAAATGATGAGATGTATGAACTTTTAGAAGAAAGCAGTTAGTTACGCCAGCATTGTGTCTGTGTGTATGCAACCACCAAGTACCTTGCCTCTATACATCTACTTCTTAACAAATAAATGTTTAGAACTTTAAACAAAGTTTTAGATCTCACTAAACTTACACAAAATCTGTCTGTGATCTGAGAAGCTGCTGTAAATACAGTAACTAAATAACTAGACAGACATTATATATAATTTTGGCATATCAGAAATATTTACATTGCAACCAACACATATGGTCAATGAATAGAAAAATTATTTATAAACGCACATATATTTACAATGACATCCCTGGGCAACAGGGACCAAAAAAATTTTTTTCACAAGGATACAAAAACCTTTGACCTGGTACCTGGTAGTTAAATCTGGGATTCTTGCTGAAGACCTTGAATATCAAAGTCCCAGTCTCAACCACCTGCTTAAAACCACTGAAGAATCCCAAGTATACTTCCCCGAGGGCTCCAGAGTTATTTTTATTCCTTGCAAGGCAAAGTAAAACATCAAAGCTGTGATGCTTTCTCAGGATCATTCTGAGGATTGGGACAATCCAGCAGTTTAAGCAGCAATGAGACTCTTCCTGATAGGCAATGCACACCAGGGCACATCTCCATGGAACCACAGGAAGCCCATTTGCCCTGTATCTTCCTCTGCCAGTGCTACATATTTTCAATTTGATGTACCCATTTCTGTCAGCTGTTACCCTTTCTTCATCAGGTATAAGCCCAAACAAATGCTGGGCCTACCTTGGTGTGGTCAGATGTAATCAGAAACAAAGAGGAATGCAAACGCTGACTTTGGGGTTTCTTCTGAACACTGAGGTAGTAAATACTAAATTAACTGAGTCTCTACCCAGATTTCAACCTGGAGTGGATTTCATGTGCCTTCACTACCATCTTGAACATTCCGAGTCCTACTAAAATCAAAAGCATGGTCATGTAACCTATGGCAGGACATGGGGGAAGAGCAGTTTGGATCCCTCTCTGCCAGGCCCTCATTTTGATGAAGATGTGGTGACTCAAGGACTGGCTGCGGCGGAAAGGAAGGCAGGCCCAGTTCTCTATTTATGTTCCACAGAGGCCGCTGCAATGCTTCTGAGAATGAAAGGCAAGAATTATCAGTGGTGAACACAATTTCAAAATTAATTTTTTAAAATTTAATGTCCTTTTAACCAAATCCTCAAGAAATAATGATGCTCAGTATTTCTAAATAAGGAAATTGAGATAAAACGTGTACTTACCATCACCTTAGCCACAATTTAAAAAGTACAAAATAAAAACTAGAACCACTGTCTATCAAATCCTTCTACTCAACAAACCTAACCAAGTGATTCTTGAAACTACGTTATGTATCATGTTTTTTTCACCCTGTCATTTTAGTGGCTCTGCTGCTTCAAAAATAAAGCTCTAGACACATGGAGAAGGACTAAAAAGAGAAATATTGTAATGTAAGTTTCATGATACATAGATAGTAATCATTAATTCAGGGCTTCTGTTACATCTTTAAATATGTTTTAAAAATAAACAACCTTTCCCTTCCAACTTCTAGCATGTAAGCACCAAACAAATACTAACCAAAAGTTCAGACTATCTGTATTTTGATTTAAAAAACATACATTTCTCATTCTTCTTATTTACTGCAGTGGTAAGCTCTTTTCCCAAAAGTAGTTTACTGAAAGTTACATTCCCCCGCCCCCACTGGGTACATTTTGGAAAAAGCTATCTAACATTCTAGAAACACACACTCAGAAATACAATAAAATCCACATGAAAAGTAAGCTACACAGGGGTTTCTCAAGGTTTAATATACATATGAATAACCTGAGGATCTTGTTAAAATGTGGACTCAGATTCACCGGCCCTGGGGTGGGACCATAACTGTACTTCTAACAAGTGCTGAGGTTATGCTAATGTTGATGGCCCCTTGCCCACACTTTGAGTAGGAGCCTCAGTAAAAAATGGACAAAGCACCAAAGTACTGTCATTCGCTAATCTCCTTACTTACAGACCAGATTCAAAATTAAAGCATCCTAATGGTTAAAAACAGATGCAGTGTACTTTTTGTTCTTCTGAAACACTTTTTGTGTAACTCTTCTAGGATATGGAAAAATAGATTTAGTGTTGGTACATTTTTCATGGACAATCAATGTAAACATAAGAAACTAACTTCAATAACAGTAAATTTCTTTGACCGATTCCCTCTTGAGAAATCTTTAGAGTTGGTCTCTCAAGAACAACAGAACACATCGTAAGTCTCAGATCACTTACTCATGCCAGAACCATCCCTGAAAGTCCTACACACTTACCTTCTTCTATAAACCTGTAATTCTTATCCTTTCCCCCATTTCCAGTGCTTTTGCACTTTGGGCTAATAGGAGGTAACAGGTGGATGGGCAGAAAGACATGCCCACTAGTACCCTTCATGGTCTAGAAAGAGCTTTGTTTTATTGACCAGGTTGTTAGGCCTAATCTACACAAGGTGGTATTGCTTTTTCTAGGCTATGCAGGACAAGGGACACTACCCCAAAACTACCTTCCCACTTATGGCCCTGACCATACCTCAAAGGAGAAAGGAAACTCCTGCCAAGAATGCTGAGATTAAATATTTGCCTGATACACCAGCAACCAAAAAAATCACTTTAAAGTCTTCTCGGTAAAAGCCTTCACCAAATTATGTCTAAATTATATTTTTAGCATTTCAGTTCTCCACTACTTAAATAAATACATAGGATTACTTATATGAAACTTTTCTGAAGCTTTTTCTGTGTTGCATCTGAATTTTCAGTAGTGTGATCTTGTTATCTCCACAAAAGATGTTTTTGTCCTATCGATGAAGACTTTGTAACTCAAATATATAAAAATCTCTGCCTCTAGTTCACACCAGTTAACAGTGGCAATTATTCCAATATACTAATTTGTTTTCTTTCTATCCAATGAGTGTGCTACTTATGATAGGAAAATCTGTTAGGTGAAAATGAAAGCAAACTAAACCAAAAAACTCAAACTGAAACAAAAGCATTCCTTACACTGGGCCCTGTGGTCCATACCTGTAATCCCAGTGACTTGGGAAGTTGGGGCAGCAGGATAGTGAATTCAAGGTCAAAGGCAGCCTGTGCAACTTAGAAAGACCCTGTCTCAAAATAAGAAATAAAAAAAGGTGCTGAGCAGGGGGTGGTGCAGCTTAGTGGTAGAGTACCTTTCTAGCACATGTAAGGCCCTAGGTTCAACTCCCTAGTACTGGGGAGATGGGAGAGCACCTCTTACCATGGCTCATTTGTGTAGAGGGAAGTCTCTTCTCATTTATCTTCTCATGGTTGGTAGGAAAGGAAGACCGCTCTTTTTCTGCTGGTATCAGGCTCTCCATGGCAGTGGCATCTTGAGGAGGATGCGACAAAAATGTCTCTTTGGGCATCTGGACCATGAGGTTGGATACTGTCTGATCTAGAACATCCTCCTCAGCAATATAGGTATATGGACAGTATTCTCGGGTCCGGGAGTAGATGTTGGCATTGTCATAACAATCTGAGCAGATCACCCGGGTACCAGTGCCACCTGCTGACAACATGAGAAAGAACCCAAACATTTTTCTGGTATGGAATTATGTTTTGCCATTCATCAACTTCCTTCAACAGTTATTATCATCACCACCAACATGTATTACGTACTTACTTTATAACCAGGTGAAGTTCAAGGTCTTTCTGGGTATTAATTCATTTAATCTTCACAACATCCCCATGAGGCAGATATTATTATCATCCCCACTTTACAGACAGGGTAACAGCACAGAGGAGTAACCTCTTTCAGGTTACTGAATGAAGTAACAATGTAAGAGGGAAGAACTAAAAGGCTCTTGAATACTACATTAGACCATTTCTCTCCAACCTGAGGAGGTGTGAAATCAAGGGATTCAAGACAGGGCTGGCATTGTGCTATAAAACATGTACTTGGCTTAAGCACATTAAAGCAGAGAACAAGGAATTAGGATGACTTCACTTCATGAATAACAATGTTACTTTCACAAATTAAGAAGTTAATAAGGGCTGAGGATGCAGCCCTGTGGTAGAGCGCTTGCTTTAGCAGGCACAAGGCCCTGGATTGGATCCCTAGTGCTGCTATAAAAAAAATAAAAGAAGTTATGCAACACTAGCTGCCAGAAGTATCCCTAGTCAAGAATCCTGCCTACCGGACACACCTGTGATTGGCAGAAGTAATAATCCAGCTCCCTGGACTGTTATGTACTTTGAAAAGTGAGTGATGAAGAAGAGAGATTGTGAGAAATAAAAAGAAAGTTGTTTATTCATCATGAAGCAATAGAATGTTAGAAGTGGAGAGACACTCAGCACTAGGAAAGCTGAGACAGGAGGATTGTGGGTTTGAGGGCTATATACTGGGCTATATACTGAGACTCTGTCTCAAAAACTAAAAACAAGAAGCAAAACAGACAATGCAGAGACCAAGAAGTAATTGAGCTAAACCCAGAAAGTAATTTTATTTCTCACAGATTTCAAAGAGTTTTAGGTATTCTTTTAAAAGTGAGAAATACTCCCTTTTGCTGGGCAGGGTGGCACGTGCCTATAATCCCATCAATTTGGGAGGCTGAGGCAAGATGATCATGAGTTCCAGGCCAGAGGCAGCCTGTGTAACTTAGCAAGACCTTAACTCAAAAAAGGATTGGAATTGTTCTAACAAGATAGAAACAAAGACCACTACAAGAAAAGTTTCTATCTTAAACAGAAATGGAACCCAAGGACATATAGAAAAATACTATATAGTAAAAGATAGAGAAGACTTGGATGGGAAACTTAGATAGGAAGGGGGGAGGGGGGAAACATAGAGGAGCGTAAGGGGTAACCTATATGAATAATGCTTATCAA